>JAEIHY010019085.1:0-16115 GCA_018904565.1 Drosophila tsacasi
GGCAATCGCTCCTGCTGCGTTTTAGATGTTTGCCGCAAATGATGATTTGCCAAACACCGGAGCAGTAAAAATCAGCAAAGAAAAAGCTAAAAAATATAATAAGCAACACGAGAGAGAGACCCACAAAGAGGGAGCTTCGGATTTTGATTAATTAATTTGCATATGAGCAATAAAAAGTAAGAGCTGCGTTAATTTCTTGGCGCCCGCAAAGTCGGCAGGGTTTTCTTTAATGCAGCCGTATAATCAAATTAATAAACGAACAATAAAAGTGCATAACAAATTGATGCGAGGCGATGATGATAATGATGATGATGCTGATGATGATGATGGTTGGAGACACACCGCGCCGAAACTCCATAGAAAAAGAAGCAGCAGCATTACACGCATCATTATTGCTGCTCTTTCTTTATATTTTCCCTACGATTATTGATGATTTGCGGACAGGGACCCTTAGAGTCTAGGAAAGGCGATGGGAAATGCGGGGGAAACGCTTCACTTGACACAGCTCACACAGCATACACACGCTCACCCACACACAGAGGGTAAGGTGACTAAAACAACCCACAAAAAAATGTTGAAATTTGGGAATAATCTAATTTATTTAATTATTCTTTTTATATTTAATTTAACTTAATTTAATTTAATTTTACAACTGATTCAAGAAAGCCTAAGGAGCAAAAAATATACAAATGCAAATTTTTTCTAAAATGGAAAAAATCAAGTCCTTATTTTCATAAATTTGGGTATACTTTTTTATGCCAAAAAGAAAATATTTTCTTGCTAGTTTTTTTTTTTGTAACATGTTTAAACTAACTAACTTATTAATTTAAAACTTAATATACAATTTTAATATACTTTTTAAGGGTTAAGAAAGGAAATCTTTTGGTTTACGTCTAATGTTCGAGTTTCTTAGCAGACTTATTCGTTTTCCTTTGTTTTGCCAGGCTCGAAGGTAAGGATTTTATGCCCAACCCTGACTTTGGCAGAAAAACAACATATATACATACATATATGCATTATGTATTCTAGATTTAATTTAATTAATATAAATTATTATTACAATAAACTCTCTCAAGTACAAATTATATTAAAATTAGTTACAAAATATATAAACTACATATGTTGAAATATTCTAAAAATCATATAAAAAGTATACAAGCCACGGAATCGTTTTTGAAATGTTTGTGGCCTGTGCAGCTGCTGTAACCTATGCCTCTTAATTTTTTTTTTGTGACTTTCCCTCTTCTTGCTGCTGGAGCACTTGGAACGAATCGACGTTTGCTGCGGTCATCTGCTCCGCGATCGTTTTTCTTTGGTTCCAGCCGAACGAACGAACTGCTCAACCTGAGACGGTGTCTCTCGCCCCCTCCTCTCTTTCGGCGTGCGAGTTCAGTCTGTGACTTTGAGTTGTGGGTTAAAGGTCAGCATCAGCACTGCTGCTCCACCTCCTTCGGCGGCGGCGTACTCCCTGCTTTCCCCTGTCCCCGAACTGCGTGAGAGCATCAAGTGGCTCAATTGCTAACTCAGCAAAAGCGACTAAAAACTTTGGCTGCACTGAAATATTAGTCCTGATTTTAGTATTTATATTTAATATATGTATTTTATAACTTATATATTTATTTGATTAACTATAAAACAAATGTGTCTCACGGTCTTTATTTTAAATAATTAATTTGACAAGCTAAGAACTAGGTTTAGTTAGAAATTTCATTTATATGTATGATATTTTGTTTTGTTTTTATTATATTTTATTTTTATTGTTGAAGTAGACTTAAGCAAGTTAATGAATTTAAATTATTCTCTAAAAGAACTATAATCTGAAGCCATATCTTATAAATATTATATGGATTTAAAATGGATTACAATTGTTTGAAACCTTTTTAAAATTAATACATTAAAGCAGTAGGTTTCTTTTTTAATCGTACATGAAGTGGTACCTTTTGAATTCAACTTGAGACTAAATGTTTTATATAATTAAGCACTATGAAGAAAATTGTCTATATTTTATATATTAATTATTTTAATTTGTTTTCCTTCAATAAACAAAATATAGCCTTCTCAAGCTTTCACAGTAAGATTCCATAGAATTCTGCAATAAAAACAAAGTTTTCCCGCTACAAGTTTTAAGGAATAAGGAGATAATTGCCTTTATTTAATTTATTTCTTATTTTCTATTTTTCCATTTTATGAAAAACTTTCCCCTTATTTAACTCTCATAGAAAATTTTCCATAGATTATTGTAATCAACCTCAAGTTATTTTCACCCTACAACAAAATGTTTAATATTATAAAGGAATAGGAAGAAAGCTGACTGAATTAAACTAATTTTGTGTTGATATTTATTTTATATTTATAAATATATACATTTAATACAAATAAGAGAAAAAGATAGAAAGGTTTTCCTCAACAAATTCAAGTTTTTCCTACATAACAATTTTTAATACAACTAAGGACTATGAAGAATACTGCTTGTATTTTATTATATTTGTTACTTATATTTATGCTTGATAAAAAAAATATATCCATCTCTAAATTGCAAAAAAAAAAAGTATCGAATGATTTTTTGTAAGCAAATTTCAGCAAGTTTCCCCCTATATTCAATTTAATATCAATTATTTTCCGTGTAACTGAGAGCACCTCCTGGTTATTTTTATTTTTCCACGGCTGCTGCTTCATCATCTTCTCGTCCATTTGCGCTGGGCTTTTTGC
Source organism: Drosophila tsacasi (assembly GCA_018904565.1). NCBI lineage: Eukaryota > Metazoa > Arthropoda > Insecta > Diptera > Drosophilidae > Drosophila > Drosophila tsacasi. The sequence goes on from JAEIHY010019085.1 coordinate 2,710, forward strand.
AATCTCTCGGTTATAAATCAATCCCCGAGGCTCTGGCTACCGTTTTCTTCTTGTTGTTTTCCTTATTTTCTTTTCTTATTTTTCGAGGCAGAATTTTTTGTTGTAATAGTAAATTATAATTAGAAAGAGAGAGAGGGGGGGATGGGGTTTTAGGGTTAGGAGGCAGCTTAACCTGTTGAGTGCCGAGCTGTAAATCAAAAGCCCAAGAAGGCGATAAGCCACCGAAACAACAGCCCACAAGAAAATGCTAGAAAAAAGGCAGCAAGGCAAAATTCAACGGGTTAAGGGACAGGTACCGGTACAGGGACAGCAAAAGGGTTAAAGAGGTGGGCTGCAGAAGTTTGCCAAATAAAATTTATGGCATATAAATTATCTCACACGTTGCCTGGACTATTGACAGCTTTAAAATAATCGTAAAATGGCCCAAGAAATCCATAAAGAAAAAGAAAACAAAAAGTACAAATAAAAAGGGAAAAAATATATAAAAAAAAACAGCAGAAACAAAAAGCGAAAAGCAGAACCAGTATCAGAGTCTACCAGAAAACCATGGCCCAGACAGACACAGAGCCCATGAATGTGAATTACTATTTCAGTTTTCGACCTAAAAGCGTTGCTGCCTCGGCGGGTTAAAGGGGGCCTTCTTTTTGCCCCACGACAGGAGGACAGGCGACGACGTTGCCTTACCCTCGGCCAAGTTTCAGTTTCTGGTTTGGGCCAAGCCCCGGATTGCAGAAATTGAAAAGTTCCCAACAGTTGGGGGGCCCCTCATAACTTTCATAGCACGGGACAGAGACAGGGACAGGGACAGCGACAGAGACAGGGACAGGAACAGCGGCGGAGACAGGGACAGAGACAGCGACAGACATACAGGAGTAAAACGGGTAGAAATCTGGAGGAAACTATTTGCCAGATCTGGGAACTCGACTTAGCCAAAGGATGTCATGAATCCCAAGACTCTATTGTCATCAAATGTATTTCATTTTAATTCAAGATTAAGCCAAAAATATGCGCCATGATAATGCTTTAGAATTCTCAAGTCTCAAATTGGGACACCAATTTAAGGAGTTTGAGCGTTGGAAAAGGATCACTGAAAAAATTGGAACTTTGATATAATGATGAGTGTTTGATCTTGGCATTTAATCAAGTATATCAAACTAACCTGAACTATACTTTTATATTAAGCCCTTTTTAGATAAAGCCCTTTAAAATAAATTATAAAATATTTTAAAAACTCTGGGGATATGAAATGTTTTCGTTAAACATTTGTAGATACATATGTATATTTAGCTCCAGAAATGATAAATTCAAACCTTTTTTTTGAGCCTGCCTTACTTTATCTCGATTTATATATATTACAACTAATTTCAAACTATTAAAACACGGAATATTAAACGTTTTCCTGAAATATGTATAGATTTATTAAGCTCAAGAAATTATAAATTCAATGATTATTTTCTGCTCTGTTTGTTGTTCAAGCAAAACTTAATTTCGTTAAGATGTAAAAGTATTTAGATCTCATTTTATATATTTTTCTCTTAACGACTCTGTCGGGCTTCCGCTATCTGGGGACCTGGATCGAGCGACTTTAAAGTAACTCTTAATTTGAAAGTGCCGGCGATGGGAAACAGGTTTTTTGTCGTTGGAAGCTGTATTTTGTATATAATATATATATTTTCACAGTGATTTTTCTACGGTTTATTCTATTTTTTATTCATTTATTCCTTACTGCCGCTGACCACCGGCGAAGACAGTGAAAATTTGTTGGATATATATTGACAGATGGAGAGAGAGCGAGCGGACTCAACGCCTCATTATGCATGGCAATTTATGGGCCACACCACGCCCTAGAACTAGACCTTAACCCCTTTGCAGCTAGTTTGCTAAATGCGGCAGCAGCTGCCGTGTCTACGCTTCTTGCTCCATAAATCAAGCAAAGGATCCATAGACCCCGTTGATGGACAAGTTGAAGTTGCAGTTTAAAGTCTGACTCTCGGCTCTTCTGGCGTCGTAAAAAAACTCGAAAAGAAAAATGCCTTTTGCCTTGGCAAAAAAATATATGTATGGCTAGAAAAAATCACATTTCTCGGAGGCGCGGACAAAAGCTTCCACGAAAATATTGTTGCAGAGAGCTAGCTCCATGGCGATCCATCCTAATCTTCGGGATCGTAATGATCTTCCTTTGTGGCCAGTCATAAATGTTGATGAACGGCAGCGCGAACTTTTGTTGAAGGCGTTGCCAGTATGAGCTTTTGTTGCCGCTGCTGCTGCGGCTGTTGCTGTTGCAGTTGCTGCCGTGCTTAGCTGGCAGCAAAATAAAAATTGAAAAGATGCTGCCAGCAAGATATATACGAAGAAAAATGAGCAGAGGCTGCCCAGGGAAATGTTTAGCGAGTGCAAAGATTTGGAGTTACCCTGGAAAAGATCAGTATTTCACATGCAACACAGGAGCAGGAAAACTGTCCAAAGGCAAACAAGATATGGGACATAAAATCGGGAAATTCACACAGGAAAAATGCAAATTTTATATTTTACAAAACTAGAATAGTTTCAAAAATATTGAGCTTTTATTTATATAAAGAAATTAAACGGAATAGGAAAAGCGTCTAAATGAAAACAAGTTATAATAAATAAATCCGGAAAATTGTACAGGAAAAATGTACATTTCTATTTTACAGAACAACATTTATTTCAAAAATATTGAGTCATTATTTACATGTAAAAAGAAATTAATCGCGTTAGGACTTGTTCAAAGACTAGCAGGTCTCTAAGTAGTGTTTTGGATGGAAGCTTACTTAAATCAAATTTCTAGATAAAATATATAGATATAAATGTATGTTTTGCTTAAAAAAAATTTTTAAATCGATTTAAAAAAATAAGTCGTTTTTGTTTTTTACTCCAGAATATTTCAAACATTTACACCAATCTATGACTACAATTTCAAGTCTCTATTCCCAAAGAATTTCTTTAATTAGTTCTTCACCGAACTCTCTATTCTAACCAAGACTTATAACCACCTTGGACTCCTTCATTAACTAATGGGTACAACTAGAATCGGAAAGAAAACACGCTGGGGAACGGTAGAAGCAGGAAGAAGAGAGCTTGGCAGCTTTATGACTCGACTTGTCATCCGTCTGCAGTTGTAAAGAGCTCTACCGTACGGGAGTCTATGGCTTCCTGAACATCAATTTTCCAGTAAAATGTCGACAGCTTTTGACTTGAATCGCCTCCGGAGCCTCCGAAAAAAAGGCAGCAACAAAAAATAGTTCTGTAAAACAAATTTATGAGGGAGGAAAAGGTGTTCCCCGCTGCATGTCCAATGTCAACAAGTTTTACTGTCGGATTTTCAGTTGCACTTGCAACTTCAATTTCCCTAGGTCTACAGTAAAATGTTGCCAACAAGTTATACATTTGAATTTAAATACTAAGCGTTATTTTTGGGAATTTTGAAAGGGATTTGAGGCTTTTTTGAATATATTTCCAAACACTTTTATAATTTAATTAAAATAGAAAACTTAAAAATGCATGTAAAAATCTAGTTTCTAAATTTTTGGCATATTTTTGAATACATCTAAATTTTCATAAAATTATATTTATAAATGTTACAAGGCTTAAATCCAGTGGAAAATTATCAACTTGTGGACTACTTTTCAATCCTAAAAATATGTTTAAATAAAAAACTAGCATTTTTTTCGCCGTTGTACAACTATTTTTTTTAAACAACATTTTCTCTGACATTAAACAGTCAGCAAAAGTGAAAATTTGACAGGAGAGCAAATTAAATAAAACAAAAAACAACAACCAGAAGCTATAGAAAACGAAGAAGAACAAGGAGAAGGACCGCAGCGGCAGGAAGAAGCAGAGGAACAAGCTGAAAAACTTTGACAACTGCGCAAAACTTTTTCGTAAAATTGCAAAAAAGAAAAAAATAAAAATAAAAACCGGACAAAAAATCAAAACAGAAACAAAAACAAAAGAACAAGAACTTTAAAAGCACACACACACACACACACAAAAAAATGGGCATGCGGAAAAGAGACGGCATGCGACCAAGGAAAAGAGAAGGCGACAGAGAAATAGAAAGAAAGAAAGGAAAAGAGAGCGACAGAAAATGTACCTTAGACCCCTCCCCCCTCGCTCTTTAGTCCTGCGATCTCTTTCGAAGTTCAAAAGTGCAAAAACTTTGTTCCTCTCCTCAGTCGTCGCCATTAAAATCCTTCCTATCTATCTTAATCCCTTGATGGCCGAGCCCCGGCAGTGTCATCAACCCTCAGCGGTGGGATCATCATTGCAGGATCACAGTTTTCCTTCCAGATCCTTAAAGTTTTAAGAACCCGTGAAATGGGGTTGCGTTTTACATGCTCAAAAGAGTTAAGGGGAAAATCCCGTCGGTAGCACTCAAATAATATTGGGTCACAGAAAATAGTTTTTCTAATTTATTGATTTTAAAATTATTCGTTTTAAGCTCTTAGCAAACCAGCAGATAAATTCTTTAATGATTTAATATAACGCTTTAAATTAATACTAAAAATCTAATAGAAAATCGGATGGGATTTTCGCTTATTAGAAGAATTCTCAGCATACAATTTATAAAAGATCTAAAAATCTTAATGAAAGCCCAAACTCATATTAAGCCCTTTGAGGAAATAGAATCTGTACCCCAAACATAACTATATTCTCCCAAAGGTTGCAACAATCTTCAGCAGAAATATCTTCTTAGTTTTTTTGAATCTTAAATCTGTCCCTTAGCAATAATCCTTTCCTATAACTAATTTTCTTATGCCTTATATGAGCCCTACTGTTTTTAATAGCTGATTGCTAGCTGAGTATAATAGCTGATTATATAGAAATAACCAAATATTCAAACTATTTCCTTGAAACATTTTACATATAACCCCCATCCAAGATGGTAATATCTCAAGGATATACGGATGGTCGATTTTTAAGACGTTCGCCAAGCATACATATGTATACGATCTCTCAGACAGAAATATCAATTTTAGAAAGACAAGCTTTAACGATCTTATACCCATTTTATCCATTCCAAATCAAAAGTGTATGGATCCCATGATTATATACTTATATATTAACCCATGATATGGCGATCACTTACCGATATTGTGCTGGCTGGTGTGCAGTACCGCCCCGAACGCCATCAGATGGTCCTTGGGCGGGGGGGCGCGGCTACCGAGGGCGGCGAACCCGTCGCCCAGAAATGACGCCAGTGCGACGGCCCTCAGGGGCGCTTTCGAGGCCTCGGTGAGAATTTTGTTGTCGAATATTTTGATGCCGGGGGATATTATAAATGGAGTTATTTTTCGCTTGTTTTTGTCAGGGGGTTTAAGTTTTCGGGCGCCTTTGCGACCTTTTTCGGCTTCTTCCTTTTTTTAAAGGGGGCGTCGTCAGTGGGTTAAGTCTCCAAAAATAACGGTGCGTATGTTGTGGGGTCTGTGTGCGTGTGTCTGAGCCCGAAGTAAAGTGTAATTGTGTGCGTGGTAGGGGTACAAGTGTGTTGCGGCGTGTGGGAGGAGTGTTTAAGAGCGAGAGGAGGTGACAGCGAAGGAAGAGAGAAAACGCGGGGATCCCCACTTGCACACTTAACGGTAAGCGCGCATCAACAGAGAGCGAGTGGAGCGGTTGCGAAGCGGAGGGGGCGAGGCGAGCGAGATAGCACGTGTGTGCCGGCGGCAATTTTAGTAAAAACAAAAACAAAGCGCGAAACGCCGTTATTTTGCGATTTGTAGCATTTAGTTGTTGTGTATATTTTGCTTCTCTTCTTGTAATTTACTCCTTATTTTCTATCACTTCACTTTTGCAAATTTCCCTTGTTTTGTTGCTTGCTTTAAATGCCTCTTATTCGTATTCTTGTGTTGTTGTTGTTGCTGCTGTTGCTTCGAATCACTTGCAAAAAAATTGGATTTCGTATTTTCTCGATTGATGGCGATCTACGGTTATTCTTTGCGCGGCGGAAACAGCTGACTCTAACGGCAAACAGTAAATCGACATTGGCGTCAGCGTAGCGCAGCGTTTGTCTTCCCCGTTTTGCGTGCGTTTGCAGCGCTTCACGAACGAACGTCAACAAAAACTGAAAACTGAAAACGGAAAACACCAAACGGCGACGGCAAAGCGGACGGCACGATTAAAAGCCGAACGCACACACGAACTCCGAGCCGAAGCGGCGACGAATGGCGCGGCGAATGGGCGAGCGAGATAGCTGGCCGCGCCGGTATCTTTCGTACCCATTGCCGCTAATCGGGCGCTGGTGTTCGCCTTTGAAGTGCTGGTTGTCAGAGCGGGACGTAGCGAGTGTGTCGTTCGTTCGCTGCTGCTGCTGCGGCGCCGACTGCGCTGCTGGCGGCGCTGCAATGGAGTCGCTGGCTGCTCTCTCACCGTCTTGTTGTTGTTGTTGCTGCAGCATACGATTCTCGCTATGCCTTTGTTGTTGGGTTTTTTTTTTTGTTGTTGCTGTTGTCTAACTCTCTTGCCAATTGTTGTTTCTGTTATCATTTTGCAGTACAAAAAAAAAAACATGTGACTAAAAAAATTAAGCAAAATAAACAAATATTTTTAAAAATGTTAAATTTAATTTAAATTTCATTAGGATTATAAATAAAAATTAATTACAAAATAATAATCTTAGTTAAAAAGTTTTTATATTCAATTCACCAATAGGAATGTATCTTTGATTTTATTTCTTTAATACTTGTTATCCTTTTTTAAAATTAAAATATTTTATTAGAGATACCAAGATTGTAGATCTTACGGTAGGTATCATTTATAACTTTGCCTTTATATAAACATTAACAGAAAAACGATAATAAAGCTTTCTAGAGCAGGAAGAATATAAGAATATATATCAGATCGTTAAACTATATTTAAAAAAAAAAACAAGCTGCAATAGAAATTTGAAAATATGAAGTAAAATAAACATAAAAATATTGTATGGTATTATCTTTCTAATCTGTTAATATAACCTATACAAATAATTCATTTAATATTAAAATAAATAATATTAATAACAGAAATAACTGAATGAAAATTTGTAGATACTTTTCTTTTTATTGCAGGTAGTATATGAACTGGAGTTTGTCAGACTATATTATATCATATAATACCGAAAATATATAAGGAAATCATATAAAAATGTTGGTATTTTTTTAGATTATTCATAATTTGATCATTCTCAACTGATCAAATTTGTTAAATTCTGATATTCTTAATTATTTGTAGAGGAAAATGTATTATATTAAAATTGAAAAATAAAAATACATTATAATGAAATAACATAATTTAGATGTCAATAAGAACGATCGGTTAAATTATATAAGAGCCTAGAGAAGTCCTTAAAAGTTCGAAGTTTTTATATATAAATATTTAATAAAATTAATTAAGCTGTTAAAGCTTTCCCAATTCGATCTTATTACAAACTAACAGGTTCAAAAGTTAGCTTACAAATAGAGTTATTAAATATTATTAAACATAAGAATTAAATTTTAATGATAATAAAATTAAAATAAGATTTCAATTTTAACTAAACCAAATCACTAATTTTTTTGAACCGAAATCAAAGCATTTTGAGTTTTGTATTTTTGTAATATTTTTCCGATCTTATCATAACTCATGTTTTTGTTGGTTTTGTGTTTTTATATCTTTGCGTGTGTTGTTGGTGTGGCGCTTTGTTTTTGTACTCCCATTTTGCACATTGTTGTTGCTTTTTATCAACTCTCCATATGGTTGTTGCTCTCTCTGCGCCAGTGTTGTTGCTGTTGCTACATTCGTGTGAGAGCGGGCATCGTAATTTTGCGGTTAGAGGGGGCGTTGCTAAGCAACTGGTTTTTTTGTTGCTTTGCTTTTGCTTTTCGCTTCATCGAGAGATGCGCAAAAGTTTCGCTCTCGCTCGCAAGCTCGCCCTCGCTCGCTTGCTCCAACACGCCCGCTCACGCTCTCTCTCTTTCGCTCGCAGAGCCAATGGCATTTTTCAAAGTGACATTTGCCCGCGTTTTGTCTCTTTCACACTCGGCCTGTGTGCCTGGGAGTGTTGCGTTTCGAGTGTGCCGTGTGGCAATATGCGTGTGTGTGTGTGCCAAGGTAAAATGTCAAATGCTTTTCGACTGTCAACTGTTGGTCGCAAAAAAGTTTTCTCTCTTTTTTTCCTTTGTTTTTTGTTCAACTGCTGCTGCTGCTGCTGTTTCTTCTTCTTCTTCTTCTTCGTCTTCTTCAACTTGTGTTTGTCACTTGTCGTCAGCAGAGCGAAAGAGAGAGCAAGAGGCACGAGGTGGTTGACGTGTGGAGGGGGGTGGGGGTGGCAGAGCGGAGAGTTGGTGAGAGGAGGACGACCCTTTGGCGTTTTAACGCATTCGAGACACCAACAAAAATAAAGAAGGCGAAGAAACAACATAACCACAACAAAAAAAGAAGGCGGGCAAAAATGTAACCAAAAAAATGCAAAGCAAAAAGCATTGTGAAAAAAATACTAATATGTTTGCAAACAATTTTAAGAAAACGTAAACAACTCTAAGATAAATATAAAGAAGCTCTAAGATAAATATAAATTTAAAAGAAAGTATGTAAGAATTGTATTCATTATACAAAATAACTTAAATATGCGTAAAAATATATGAAAAATTAATAAGAATAATATTTAAAATATCAAGTTAATACATGAGACACCAAAAACTTGTAAAATTACTTACCAGCTAAGTTTTGTATTCCGTTTACGTTTGCAATTCGCATGCCAAGAAAAGGAGGCGAAAAATGCGACATGGTAATAAGCCAAAGATCAAGCGCAATAAAAGCAAAAGCAACAAAAAAATAGGTTGGAGAGGGGAAAGAACTAAACGCGACAGAGTGACAGAGAGGCGTGCACTGGGAGCGAGAAAGAGAGGGATCGACTGTGGGTGGCGCTTTTGCGAGTTCCCCGCCACCTTCCTCCTTCTTCCACCTACACTCCCGCACTCGCTCTCCCTGTCACACTTCAATACGGTGAAGAAGAAGATGTTCGACGAAAATTAGGGAGCAGTTGGGGGGTTAAAGTGTCCCGTTGTGGGTGACGACGAGGGGAGACAAAAAATATTTCACATTAGGGTGTTAAGCTGCGAAGTGCTTTCTTTCCATCTCTCTTCCTCTCTCTCTCTCTCTCTCTCTCGCCCTCCTTGTATCTCTGGGTGCGCTCTTTCACTGCCTCCCACTTTTCTGAGACTATCGAAAAGTTATCGAAATCGGTTGATCTTTGACGGCCTTGAAAATTGCTGCTCCAAATTCAGGAAGAAAAACAGATGAAAGTGAGAGAGAGGGAAGATGGATAAAAGATGGCAAACATTTGAACAAAGTTTTTGTTTTTGTTAAGTCGGAAAAGCGTTGTTTTGTTTTGGGTTTTTAGCTTCAATATTTTAAAAGGGAACAAGATATATGTATATAGTATATGTTATGAATATTGGGTAAAATTAAGTGAAGTAAATTTATTAAATTATATTAATAAATTTAAACATCAAAATGCTTGGTTAACCATTAAAATAGAAATAAAAATATTTAAGTATATTTAAACAATGAATTTAAAATAAATTAAACTTATTTAAAGTAAAATTGAAAAAACAAGTGCAATGAATATTAAAGGTAAAGGTATAGCTAAAGGTAGATCCACACTCTGATCCCTAATCTGTCATCTCATTTGGCGCTTTAAACTTTGCCTTAAATTTATCTTTATCTTTACCTTTACCTTTGGCTCCTGTACCTGTTCTGGATCCTCCCCATCGTCGCCTCTCACTCCGCTGCTTGGTAAACGCTAACAAATGTCAGTTATCAAAAATCACCCTAGTACCGAAAAACAAGTAGGAAAAGCCAATATTCTTTAAATGAGTCGTTTAAATACTCTTTATATATAATATTTTCTTAGAATAATATGATATATTTTTAATTAAAAATCGGTTAGCAGCTGAACCAATAAATCAAGAATTTAGTGAATTTAAAATGAACAACAACGGGAAAGGATACATGAGATCAAAGAACTGGGTGAACAACTGAGTGAAAAACTGAGTGAAAAACTGAGTGAAAAACTGAGTGAATAACTGAGTGAACAACTGAGTGAAAAACTGAGTGAAAAACTGAGTGAAAAACTGAGTGAAGAACTGAGTGAAAAACTGAGTGAAAAACTGAGTGAAAAACTGAGTGAACAACTGAGTGAACAACTGAGTGAACAACTGAGTGAACAACTGAGTGAACAACCGAGTGAACAACTGAGTGAACAACTGAGTAAACAACTGAGTAAACAACTGAGTGAACAACTGAGTGAATAACTGAGTGAAGAATTGAATGAACAACAGATTGAATTACTGAGTGAACAACTGAGTGAACAACAGAGTAAAGAATTGACTGAGCTGATGAAGAACTGAATGAGTAACTGAGTAAAAAACAGAGTGAACAACTGACTAAGCTGAGGAACAACTGAATTAAAACTGAATGAACAATTAAATGAAAAATTAAATGATAAAAAAAGTACACAACCGGCTGAACAGCTAACCAAGGAAGCAACCGAGTAAAATTTTATATAATTTGGTAGTTAAGATTCTCTTAAAACTGGTGTACAATTTAGAATTATATTAATGTATACGAATCACCCCTTATTCAATAATTAAAATATATTTATATCTTGCCAAGTTTATGTTAAAAACTAAAGTACCTTATGTTAGGGGAGAAAAACGAAAAGAAAAAAAGAAAACGAAAGCCCGACGTAAAACAAACAAGTAGCGGTAAGAAAATGTTGGCCATTCCGTGATAAGGCTCAGCTTACTGCCACGCCCACCCAGGGCCACCCACGGAAAAGGGGGGCGGCTGGAAGGTCGATGGCCACAACAAAATCAACAATAAAAAGGAAGCAAAGGAAGCGCGACGAACTTCGCGACGCGCCGTAAACTTTTTGGCAGGCGGTGTGGAAATTTTCTCGAGGAGAAAAATGGAAAGAGAAGAGATATATGTATGTATATTGGGGGTTTTAATAATAATATTTCTAAATTTATCGTAATAAAATATGTAGTTTTTGAAATAATTTAAAAGTTTGTCAGCCTTATTAAGAGGTTAGGGTTTCCTAAGTTGTTAGTAAGTTACTCATTTTGGGAAAACTACTCTAAAGAACTGGTTAAAAAATACATATATTATAAAATGTATGTATGTATATTTATAATTTATTTTATTATTTACTTCTTATTATTATAAATAAATTTGACAACAACGGTTGTGGGCTACCGATTTTTGGGAGTCAAGTGCTTGTCGCGCCACGCCCCCTAAGTCCACCCAACGCCATATGAACATCCCCTCATTCCTTTCTGCTCCCTAGAGTCCTCCCCCATAAATGCAACCAGCCACGGACTGAACTGAACAGCAAACGAACGTCGCCAAGGATAAGGAGGAGGACTTCGAAGGTGTCCAAGTGCTCGACTCTGACATACCCTGGTACTACATTTCCGTAGAGCTTTCCATTTTATTGAGAATCGTAGTGTAGTGTAAAGTATATATTATATATGTATATATCATTATATTTAGCCCGGACTTGGTGTCGCAATTATCAGTTGAATGTACTGTGCATTAACGTCCATTAATGCTTATTTGCAATATAAGTATTTAAGTTTTAAGGATCCTCGCTTCTGGCTCTGGATTCCTTCTGCGGAAAAGCCAGAGCGAAGTGGATCGTTTACTGGAATTCCATCCAACATCCAAGGTCCAGAATATGCCACATCGTCGGGGTACGGATCCATCTTGAAAATATCTGCAAAGGGAAAGCTATTCGAAAAATTATGTTTCTCCGATTTTGTTGCTTAAAAAATCTTGGAAAGAAAAGCTTTATTTAGCAGTCAGGTACAAATAATTTTCCGTATAGGCGCACTCTAATTTTTTATTTGAAAAGAATTTCGGCTTACTTTATTAAAAAACCGAATGAAGAGAACTTGCTTTTCCAAAGCGGAAACAACAACATTTTGTTGGAAAATTAATACTGACTAAAGCGTGTTGTATTCATTTGAATGGCCAACAAATAATTACAATGCATTTCAGGATGAACAATTTTTCAAATTTCGAGAAGCTAGAAAAGTTTGAAATATTCAAAAGCTATAGCAGGGACTTAAAAATTAAATATAAGTTAAAATAAAATACAAACTGCCTTCCTTTTTTTCCAGTCAAATCCTAGAGAGGTAAAGACTCAAAAGCTCAAAAGCAAGGCACCCTTCCATGTGGGCGGTCGTTGGCTGCCACGCCTTAATGCATTTCTCGTGGCTGTGTGTGTGCGGAAGTAAAATAAGGAAAAAAAGGAGCAAAAAATAAGAAGCAATGCATAAATAAATAAAAGTACAAAGAAGTGCAAAAGAAAAATCAGAAACAGCAACACGGACAAGGCAAAATCTGCTGTTCTGTGTCACTTTTGGCTTGTTTGTTGCGGAAAAAAACCTTTTCCCTCAAAGAGAACATAGGGTAGCAGCTTAGGTGAGTTGAATTTGGAGGTAAACTATTAAAGAATATTGATTGTAAAAAATAAAATATAAAATCGGGGAACTTAAGTTGATTTTAAAGTAGAAATTAATGCAAGTTATAGGAATTAATTACTTTAATTGAAATGAGGGCTAGGATTATAAGTTAAAAACAATACAAAGCACTTAATTTTTTAATTACTTATTAATTTATTTTATTATTCATTAGCCCATTTATTTACTTATTTATTATACTATTTAATAACTTATTTATTATGTTACTTATTTGTTCTACAATTTCCCTTTCCAATTTTTCATTTTAGAAAACGAGAAGAGTGGCTTTCTGGCTTTCTTCCAACTTTTCATTCCCCTATTTTGGGTAAGTCTGTTTTATTTTATTTTGAAAATACTAAGTAGCGTACCTAAAAATATCTTTATTTAATTTCGTAAGATCTTAAGATGGAAATATTGATAAATCCCATAGAAGTCCCTCTACCAACGCCACTGAACCCTAAACTAAGGTAGCTTCTTTTTTGTACAATATAATAATTTTGTTTTCTTTTTCCATTTTTATTTTGTATTTTCTTATACCATTTTTTTTTTTATTTAAATATTATGAGATTTTCCTATTTCAGCCCTATCCTTGCAATTTTCCACCCCCACTTTCCAATTTCTGCACCCTTTTCTTTTTTATTTTTGTATTTTTTGCATTTTCTGTTTGTTTGCGTTGGCAACATGAATGTTGTCACTTGGTTTTTGCCAAGTTCTTGTAGTTTTTTTCTTGTTGTGGCCCCTCCACTCCCGCACAGCCCCGTTTTCTTTTGGGGATATCTTTTCTCGTTTTTTGACATGTTGTCAACTTCACGTAATGTCAGACAAGTTTCAAGTTTTTCTCTTCGCTCCTTGTGACATGCATGTGAACAACAACTGATTTCCCCTCCCAAAAAATTGAATATG
>JAEIHY010019087.1:0-68154 GCA_018904565.1 Drosophila tsacasi
TATCAAATAAAAATATCGCTATTTCGATATTTGGGCAAACAAAAATTCCTGATATAAATATATCATCTCTAGAAAAAGATATCGATATTATTATCAACTAACGATATGACAAAGTAATGTTTTTAAGATAAAATTAGTTAATTAACCAATGCAATCAACTTGCCAATCAAATCGGATCGCGGACGTTGACAATCGTGTGTGCAAGATGCCGAAAATCAGCGGGCGTTGAAGGAAACCCAGGAAATCGGTGGGTTTTCTTCATATTTCTACCAGCGAGCTCTTGGAGCTGTGTGCGAAAATATGTGTTTGTGCGCGGGCGTGTGTGAGGGGGCGGTGTGTCTGTGAGAAAGGGGTGTGGGAAGCAGTGGGGACTAGAATGCTAAAAGGACATGAGCCATGCAAATCCTTTGGACAAAGAATCAATTTCCCAATTGCCAAGCCACTCAAGACGGGGAATCTGAATCTTGAGACTTGTAAGAAGGCAAAATGCATTAAGAGTGTGTGTTGCAAAGTGTGTGTAGTGTTCCTGTGTGAGTGTGTGTGCGAGTGTGTGGTAAGGTCGTGTGGAAAGTGTCAAGGCATTTTACAACAACAACGGAGAGCAAGGTAAAAGCCTCGAGCCCGAATGCTAAAAGCCGAAACGAGCCAAAAACACCGCGCCCAATGCGCAGCTCTGCATTAAACATGACTCCAAAAAGGACCTTCTCTCTCTCTCTCTCTCTCGCCAGCTCCCTCTCTCGGTATCAGCGTGCGATTGTGTGTGTGTGTGCGTGTGCATCGTAAATTGTTGCACATTTAAATATTCATGCAACCCGGGCAGCAGCAGCAGCAGCAAAAGCACAGTTTATATTTTTTACGCTTACAAAAGTACCAAAAACTACACGCAATTCCTTTTCGCAAAACGCCTGCGCACACTAGCTAGCCCACTCTCTCTCTCTCTCTCTCGCTCTGTGCCTGTCTCTCTTTTGTCCCCCTGTCTTACTTTTTTTTTAGAATTTTGGAGTGCCTTCAAAAGTTGTTGCGAAAGTGTGTTGTGTGTTCGTTCAAGTGCTGCTGCTGGGCCCAAAAGGCATAATAATAATAATAGTATGGACCAAGACAATAGGCCCGCCGCTCTCTCTTTCTCACTCTTTTTCTCTTTAAGCCCCCTAAAAGCCCGCCCCAAACCCCCATAGGCTCGTGCCGCTTGTTTACCTTTTCAGCTGGCCCATCATTTCCGTTGCAAAATTCACTCCGTTGACAGCGTGAAGCTTCCTTCCTTGCGAGACCGAACGGGGAATATTCGACAGCGTTTTGTGCATTCGGTGCGGTGCCTGTAATTGATTTGGGTTTTGGGTTTGGGCTTACACCTGATACGAGGAGGACGGCTGTGATTGACATGTCGGTGTTGATTCCGATAAGGGACACACACCGTCTGTGACTGGCCAATTCTCATTTCCGTTGCGGCTTTTCGTACAAACGGCACTGTGGAGTATTATTATACGGGTCCTTTGGTCAACTCCTCGAAATGGAATTAATTATTTAAAGCTATGACACTATCCCAGGAATATTTGTAGTTATCTAGGGCCATACTGTTGAGCTAAAATTAATGTGAAGACTATGACCAGGATTGATAAAGTTAATTGGTTAAACTGGAAGGTAATTACCTAGAACTTGTGAAATTAATTATTCAGGAGATATGACACTATCTAAAAATGTCTTTGGCAGTTTGATATGGTCACACTTAACAGTGTTTTAAAAAAAATTATTTGAAAAATTAATCATTTACAATCCTTAGGATTTTACTTAAATAATTAATTAGGGAAGTTAATTTTATCGGATAGTAGAAGTATAATTACTAAATAAGAAGATTTGACACAATCCTAAGGCTTTTGGCAGTTTTATAAGGTCTCACTGTTGAGCTAAAATAATGTTTGTTAACTTATAAAAGTAACCTTATATCACTTTTTGTGTAAAGAATATTAGTTTGCTAGTTTATTTATATTTGTTTGTTTATTGTCATCGATAAAAGTCTAGTTGGCATTCCAATTCGACACTGAATAAATCTGATCAGAGGCCTACATATTATTGAAAAACTCACCTTTACCATTTACATTTGTGCTTTTTTCCAGCTCCAAAATGCATCTTTAACACCGGCAGCAAAAGCAACTTAATCGACGCCAACCAAAACAACAACAATAACAACAACGAAGCAACTACAATAACCATAATAACGAAAACAACAACCAAAGCAACATCACAAAGCAATCAGGGGGAAAAAAACGTGAAAAGTTTTTGGTGTTGCTCACTGGACGCTCCTTTTTTTGTTTATTTTTTATGTTCATTTTTGGAGGGCAGTAGGCGAAATAAAAAAATAGCAAGAGCAACAACTAAAACAGGAGGGAAGCTCGCAGGAAAACAGGACACACAACTCATCAATATTCGAAAAAGCAATTGAGTCGAGGCATCAATTCATCAATTATTCAAAATGACCGAAGACGAAATTCTCTTTGACGACGTCTACGAGCTGTGCGAGGTCATTGGCAAGTAAGTTCGCCCTTCCCCAGTAATATCCCCCGTCTATATCTGCCGCTGACAGCTGGCATCCATGGCCATTATCTCATTATGTATTATGCATCCGCCCCGTGCGCCCAGCGAGAACACCCACAGACAGTAAATCATCCAACTATTGGCCAAGGGAGCCTGGCTGGCAGGCCGCTGGACGGCAAACCCCAAATGAAAAAAAAAAACTGCTAACTTTCCAAACTTTTGCATTATTCAAAAATGTGTGCCCCAAATATTCGGAGAGCTTCAGTTACTCTTCCTGTGATCACCCGCGTTCTTGTTGAGGTCCATTCACGAAAAGTTGTCCCCATTTTAAACTTTAACTTTGTTAGATTTAGTTTGGTTTTGAGAGAAAATTGCAGCAAAAGTATTTCTGTTATGTTGAGAATGTGTGAAATCATCACTTTTAAACTTGATTCAATGAAGTGTGGTGTGAATATTTTGTTGTATGGCTCTTAAACATTTATTAATATTGAATTTATTGAGAAACTATTTGTTTTTTTCGCTGCAAGGCTTTAACACAATTTCAGTTTATATTTTTGATACCATTTTGCAATAATTACAGCTTAAGTTTTAACTTTCTTTATATATTTCTAAATCATAAAATATAAGAGGAAAATTATTTATTTACAAATCAATAAGGAATTTACTTAAATTGAAAGCTTACTTCAAATTCAACGAATTTTTAGCCATCAAACTTGCACACTTAATCCCCAAAACTTTAATCTGCAAGATAGTTGATTATTTTCTTTGTTTGTTTTGAATGTTGTTTGCCTCTTCGATGATGCTTTCAATATGCGAATTTCCCGTTTTTAGCCAGTGAAATATAAAATTTTATTCGCCTCCTCCAAACTCCACCCATTTAGACACAATCAACTTCCAATTGAAGTTTAATCCGAATCCGAATTCACTCTCATCTCCTCGTCTCGTCCCGCTTACTTTTGCAGAGGACCTTTCTCCATTGTGAGGCGATGCATACACAGAGAGTCCAATCAGCAGTTTGCCGTCAAAATCGTCGATGTGGCCAAGTTCACAGCGAGTCCGGGACTGAGCACTGCGGGTAAGTCTATATAGTAAACTTATATATATCTTCCAGACTCCCGTTTTCCCTGCTTTCCGGCTCCAGAGCTGTGTGAATAAATTATAATTAAGCTGCTCAATTATTCAAAATTATGCCGCTGCCACACGTGTAGCACGCCCCCAGGGCGCGGCTGTTGCCAGTGTTGCCAGCCCAAGACGCCAATTAAAAAGAAATTGCTCAAGTGCAAGGGCGTCCAGGACCTGGACGTGGACGAGACGCAGCCATCCGGCCATTGACTAAATGATACATGGCAGGCACATAAGTCAGCGCTAAGTCCATTAGTGCCACTGCCAGCTGGTGTTGTAGGTGGCCGGCGGGGGTGGCCACCAGACTCCACTCCACTTCCATCTAATGTCAACTAATTGCCGCTGTTTTTCCCCTTCCCCCTGCCATTTGCAGATCTGAAGCGCGAGGCCACAATATGTCACATGCTCAAGCATCCGCACATTGTCGAGCTGCTGGAGACCTACAGCTCCGAGGGAATGCTCTACATGGTCTTCGAGTTGTAAGTTGTCAGCTCCGGCTCCCCGCCAGTCCGGCCCCTCCCTAAAATCCTTTCACTTTACACTTGCAGCATGGAGGGCTCCGACCTGTGCTTCGAGGTTGTGCGGCGTGCTGTTGCCGGGTTCGTCTACAGCGAGGCGGTTGCCTGGTAAGATACGGAAGGCGGATCCGCGTTGGTTTCGGCGAAGGCAAATCAATAATTTAAATTTGATGAAACAGACTTTTTTACTCAAATCCGACATGAGAATTAATGTAATTGTATCAATACTAAATTAATACCGAGAATAGCAGCTGAGAAAATACTTCCAGACTTGAGATTTATTCAATCAAAGAGAATAATGAGAAAGACAGAAAATTCAGCTGATTTAACTTTTTATTTATTATTAAAAAAATACCTGGCAGAAAGTACTTTAAAATGTCATTTAATAAGTTAAGGGCTTAGAAGATGTACAAGTGGAAATTTCAGCTTAGTTCCTTGATTATTACTTATTACTGTCTTACTTATTACTTATTATAATTCTAATTATTCTTTAAATATTTTAAAATGAAACTGTATTTAGATGAAAAAACGCAAAACCGTTTTTTAACAGTATTAAAAAATATAACGTTCCATTTATTTGTTTTTTAATCGTTGTTAATAATCTTTCCAATTACTCGAACTAATAACTTATTCGCTCTAGTTAGTCCTTCCAATTATTTAACTTAATTACTAGTTCTTCCTCTTTGTTATGTTTTTTATTTCTCGTTCTAATTATTTGTTTAATTATTCGTCGTAATCACTCGGTATAATTACTCGTTCTAATTACTAGAATACTAATTATTCGAGTACAAAATATTCCAATTAAGCAAGTAATATGGCTTCCATTAAGTATTTCCGCCGAAACCAATGCCAATAATTGCATAAAAAACAAAACGTAGAAGAACAAAATATATTGAACCAAATTCTTTTTTCCAGTCACTATATGCGCCAAATTCTGGAGGCTCTCCGCTATTGCCATGAGAACGACATTTTGCATAGGGACGTGCGTCCCGCCTGCGCACTGCTCGCCACCGTCGACAATTCGGCGCCCGTGAAGCTGGGCGGCTTCGGATCGGCCATCCAGTTGCCGGGCACAAGGGAAACCATAGAAACACACGGACGCGTCGGATGTCCGCACTATATGGCGCCGGAGGTTGTGACCAGGCGGCTGTACGGCAAGGGCTGCGACGTTTGGGGTGCCGGAGTAATGCTGCACGTTCTGCTATCTGGAAGGTTGCCCTTCTTGGGATCCGGAGTACGATTGCAGCAGTCAATAGCGCGCGGTCGGTTGTCGGTGAGTTTTAATCAGCAAGAAAATAACTCTCGCAACTTGTAATTAATTATAAAAAACTATTCCAGTTTGAGGCGCCCGAATGGAAGTCAATCTCGGCGAATGCCAAGGATCTAGTCATGAAAATGCTGGCCGCCAATCCCCATCACAGGCTCTCCATTACCGAGGTGCTCGATCATCCATGGATAAGGGACAGGGACAAACTACAGCGCACTCATCTGGCGGAAACGGTGGAGGAATTGAAGCGCTACAATGCCCGGCGCAAGCTCAAGGGGGCCGTTCAGGCCATTGCCGGTGGCACCAACATGGATCCGCTCTATGCCACCGACGCGGATAGTTAGTATTTATTTATTTATTCGATTTATAAATTACAGCAACGTTTAAATAGCCAAGCTTATTTGCTTAAATCTGTTTTGAACCCTCCATCTACCGCTGAATATCTGGTTATTGCCGAAAATATTAGCCATAGAACTCAATAAGAGGCTTGAAACGCATTCTCACAAACTCTACCCGTTCCTTGCAGTGCCCGTAGCTGGCGCCACGGACGAGTGGGCCGACGAGGAGGCGGGCATTGAGGCTGTGCAGCGCATTTTGGACTGCCTGGATGACATTTATTCGCTGCAGGACGCACACGTGGATGCGGATGTGCTGCGGGACATGTTGCGCGATAGTAGGCTGCACCAGTTCCTGCAGCTGTTCGACCGGATCGCAGCGACGGTGGTGGCCAGCAATGGACGTGCGCCCGCCGCCGAAGCCGTTGGACGCAGTCGCGATGTCCTGGAGCTGCTCTCGTCAACCGCCGGCGGCAACTCCCTGGGCGGCAAGTATGCCAAGGACGAGCTGCTGCAGCTTCTGGCCGCTCCCCACATGCAGGTGAGTGCTGGCAGCAGATGCCTTTTGTTTACTCTTGCTCTCAGCTAGGCATTTTGTGGCAAGCTTTATTTTTCGCAATAATCTGGCAATCACAGGCTCGGACTCCGGCCTCCGGACTTCGGACTCTCGCTCTTTGTTCGCCTTTGTGTTCATAGCAATCTACGATCCACTCGAGTCGCCCAATTCGCTTTGGCTTAAGCTTAAACAAATTTGAAATGTATTTAGTGCTGGCAAACAAGCCGGCGCAGGAGAATGAGTCTGGTGGCCATCGCTCGCAGGATTCGGGCGCAGACAGCAGAGTCACTAATCCTTTGCTTAAACAGAGAATCATACAGTGGCACACACAATGCCAGTATAATCACACTGGGAGAAGAGAATTAAGGAAAGATTTCAGAATTGGGATAAGAAAATTTAAACTTTAGCTTTTAAGGATCAAAATTACATACTAAATGAAGGAATTACTAGAGATTACGTATTGGGGTACTGAATTTTTTGCGATAAAATATAAATATATTTGAAATGTAGTTAAAAATGATACTTGCTTAAGAAACAGAATTAATTTACCATTCATTGAAACATATTTTCAATTGATTTCAAACATCCAAAGCTCTCCTAAATAATTTTGTTGGAAAATATTGAATTTTCCAAAGTGTAGAAACACACACCAGCTAATGCAACCAAATATAAACAGTTTAATCAGAATAAACCAAAATGAATTTCGGGCGTAGAGCGCAGAGACAGAACAAGAGCTAAAGCAACAGCAGCAGTGAGCCATCAGCATCATCCGAAGTAGAGGCGGTGGCAGGCAGGAGGGTAGCCAGCCAGGGGAAACAGAGGTAGGACATCCGCACTGGCCGGGCTGCTGCTTGGGGCTCGGTTCTCCTTCCTTCCCGGGGGGCTTTTTGCGCTGAAAAGTATGCTATGAGTACACGACTCAAGGGCCATCGTTGCTCCGACTACGTCGGCATATGGCCATCCTCCGCCGCCGTTCCTTCACTCCTTTCGTCGCTCTTTCACTCTTCCCTACTTCACGAGAAGGGGAACAAAAACATTTAACGATAGCGAACACACAAAAAATAAATAAGCAAAAAAAAAAAAAAACGGTAGGGGTTGATGAGAAATTCTTGCCTCGACGAAACATCAAATATCCTTACGGCCGAAATAGGACCGTAAAAAATTATTGGAAATTCTGCGGGGAATCAAATTGATTTCAATTGCTCCGCTATTGGATACTAGTAGTAATATGCCTGCCTAATGGCAATTCACATAAAGAGGGCTTTGGGAGAAGTTTAATGAAACCGGAGTACAATTTTCAGCGCGTCATGGCTTTCACTTTAAAGGTCAAATATTGAATTTCTGGCTGAATAGTCTTACGGGAATAACGCTGGAAAGTAAAACCAAGTCATGAAAAGTTTCCAAATTTCAATTAGGTAATAATTTGTAGTAAAACGTTTGTCATGGGACACTTTAAACTTGCATTTATTTATTGCCAATCATGGTTTGTAATCAATTTGCAATCAGCAACGTGTATTTATAATTGAAAAATACTTTGGAGCTCCAGGAGTCTTAAGAGTTCTTGTATTAACTTCTGGGAAGAATATTTAAGCATAAAATATTTGCAAAATACGAAAAGAAAGCATATAAATTTAACTACAAATCTGCAATTTATTCCTTTTTATTATTCACCTAAAATCTCTTTTCTACAAATACTTTTCTGTAACTTCCCATCATTATCTCTGGAATGCAAACAATCCCTGCACTTTTACAGACCCCTGTTAATGTTAAAACCCCCACTTAGTTGTACCAGTTCAATAGAAAAGGGATTACGCTCTCCATTAAAATAACAATGACTAGTCCGACTTACTTGTCTGTTTTCAATTCAAATGCAAGTATTTCCGAGAGGGAAGGCTCTTTATCAAGCGGAGCTCTTCAACAGAATTGCACTCATCAAAGTGGGCTTTAATGTGGCCCAGTCAAAGAACTTGAAAAGGACAACTCGCTGGTGTGTTTATGTGCGCAAGGATTCATCCTCCCACGAGTATCCAATTATTTGCCAGACTCGGCCTAAGCTCCTCATTGGTTTACCCCCGCCAGTGCCTGTTCTAGGGTATAAAGAACACTTCCTCCGCTACTCCGCCGGATGGGTTGAGTGGTGGTGGTGCTGCGGTCTTGCCGGGTGGCTGACTGGGTCTGGAACCGGGACTGGCTGAGTGTGATATGGACGCAGTGCTATAACATAACTCTGTGCCATCCACTGTCGTTAATTGCTCCTTGAAGCTGACTACACTTTTTGCGCCGCCTCTGTGATGCTGCTGCTGCTTTTCCTGATTTTCCTGGCTTCCCTCTTTTATTTATTTTTGCTCTTCTGGCTCGGACTCTGTCTGTGTGGCTGTGTGACGCAAGCCCAGTCTCATTTTCATAAATCCGAGCAAAAAAAAGAAGGAAAAATCAAGCCCAAGGAATGAAAGAAAAATCTGCAAACAAAAAATATGAACAACTGCTGGAAAACGCAGGCCAACGATGAAAGCGATGAACGAATGTGTTAATGCTATATACACAGCTCAGCATGGGGGAGGGGGGCGGGGAGGTGTGTGTACGGATGCTTTGTGGAGAAAGGGGGGGATGGATGCTGTCTCAAGCGGGGTGGGGGATGTTGCTGTCCAGGGCTGCAGTGCCAACAACAATGCCAATGTCCAACTGAATGCTGCAAAGCTTCCACCTCTCTGTCTCTCTCTCTCTCATTCTCAGTGGAGAAACTAGTCAGTTTCTTTCCTTCTCTCTGCAAATTGCAGCAAACTGCAGTTTGGCCTCTCTTTCGCTTCGACCCGGCCCCTCTCTTTCCATTTAACCCACTGGGTGCGTTGCAGTGATGCCAAGGGGTACAATATTTTGTTATTTAACTAAGAGGTTAACTTGGTTAGGGAAAAAGTACAATAAAAATACGAGAATTGGTATAGGTAAATATTAATTTTATGACTTCGTAAGGATCTTTCTTTAAGTATTTTAAATATCTTTAAATTGTGAATAATGAATATATTACTAAATTTAGCTTATTGCTAATTTAATTCTTTCGAATTTTTATTCTTTACACTCTTCTGTAATTTCTTAGTAAATAATAATAAAACAAGGTAATGAGGTGTGCTTCTTAGCACTGCTTGAAAGCAGAGGTTGCCAGAAAAAAACAAAGTATTCATACTATTCTTTTTAATAGATCTTTAAAAAATATGTGGGTCTAAAATATCAATTTAAAAGTGACTAGATTGAGCCACAAAATTAAAATGCACTCACAGTACTGCCTTGCTTACATTCATTGCATACTTTTACCCCTAATGTTTTATAAAAAAAAATAGTCTTGTTCGCTTTTTAAGAGCCCTAAGGATGCCTCTACCCTGATTTAAGGGAGTAAGATATGGTAACATTTACATATACTCGAATTTTTAGGTACAGACATAACCTGTACTTAGATACAGCTATTCCCTAGGCCCAGCCAACACTGTTGGCCAAGTTGCAACAACGGAGCACTCGTGATTGACTTAAACAAAAAGCGCGCACCCGAGATTTCAGTTTAGTTTGCGGCGCAGTCGCCGCTGGGGAACGTCGGCGGATTTGTTCGCCTCGGATTTATTTGCCACTTGCCCGCTGATGTGTGAAAATGGCGGCTAACGAGTCCTTCTCGCCCTCGTCCGCGTCCTCTCCTCCCTGTCCCTTCTTTTCTCGGGAGAGTTGTGGCCGAAAAACCTTCGTCAAGTCGAGTTCAGTTTGAGTTTGAGTCAGAGTTTTTCGGTTCGAGTTCTAGTTTGAGCCGCGGAGAGTCTATTTCTCGTGGGGGTTTCCCCTCCGCTTGACCCAATTAACAGGACGCTGTCCGGGATCCGGCAGATGCTCCACCGGTGAGTGAGTGTGTTAACTGTGTGTGTGTGTGAGTGTGTATGTGCGTGAGCGTGCCAATTACGCGCGCGATTTTCCGCCGTAACCAACGTGTAGCCTCCATAACCTCGGTAACCTCCGTCAGCAAAGCAGGCGACAGGCAGCAGGAGCAGCAGCATCAGCAGCAGCCCACGTGTTTGGCGGCAAAATCCACATGGGAGCAATTGACAAAATGGCAGCCACCATCCGGATGCGGCTCCAGCTCCCGCTCTCGCCCAAGCGAATTCCGTGGGACAGGGACACTGCGGATATGGATACTGAGGCCGCCGCCTGGCGCTGGGGACGAGCCGTGGCCCTGCTCATAAATTGGCAGCACAAGAAGATACTGCAGCAGCAGCCCCTGTCAGCCAGCCATAACTCAATTTAAATTCAAATGTGTTACGCCAGGAAAACCGTAAAGAGGAAAAGCGAAACAGAGAAGAGAAAAGAGAAAGGCAAATTAAATGCTTTGTCAAAGAACAAATAATCAAATTATAAATTGATAAAGCCACCAATGGAGGAGGCGGAGCTGGTCGAGGATGCGTGCTGCTGTTGTCGCTGCTGTGGCTGCGACATTAGCTCGGCGGGTGTCCTGCTGATGTCCCAGCAGCCTCTCCAGGTGGATTCGGAGTTCCAGTGGATAGGGCTGGAGACCGCAGAACTGTTGCCCGCATATATAACCCGCTACTACAACAATCTCCACCACCAGGTAAATTACCATAGCCTGGGATTATGGGTATAGATCGGGCGGTGGGGGGAGGTAGGTGGTAATAGCTGGAAAATGGTGGGAAAAGTGGCCGCCAGGCTCTGGTCACAGTGGAGTTGCCTTTGATTTGAGTTTGGGCCAAACTTTGATTAAATTTTGTTTACAGTTTTTGCTTTTTTGGGGGAGCAGCTTCGATGTTTTGTTTGGGGAAAACTAGAAAAGCGGGCGGGAAAACAATTCGCCGCTTCCCGCATAATGCGGTCAAACGCAAATGATTCTAAGGGAGCTGTTTGGTGAACTTAATTAGCTTTTAGTTTTTAATCAAATAAATGTTAAATTATGATTTGATTGACGTTTGTGTATTTATAGTTATCAGCTATTAATTAGTTGTGGTTTATATGACAATGCAATAGTTTTTTCCTTCAATTATTACTTTAAAAGGAAAACAATTCTAAAGTATTTCTTTAAATACACAATTTATTAAATACAAAACCAACCCTGCGGGTTATCATTAAATACCTTAATTTAAATCAGGGATTTGTCAGTAAAAAAAGGATAATAAATTCAAATTACCTTGAATAAATTCAGAAAAGGCATTGATTATGGAATACAATTAAATGTTTAAGCTAATAAAAAACCCGCCATCAATTTAAATTTCAGGGGGATTTAAATTTTAAACAAGGACAGTAGTTTCGGACTCAAATTAAGCTGCTCCTCTGTAGTTTGTCCTTCAAACAAGAGGGCTAATATTGTTTCTTCCTTCCTTCCTTTCAATTGTTTCAATCATTTGCGCCGGAAAGGATATCCTCTTACCGGCTGTCCATTTGCCATATTGAAATCCTATTCCCCAGTCGAGGGGCTCTCATCTTTAAGTAAGACTTCAAGGAACATAAAACGCTTCGTTTTGCTATCATTTCGTTTATTCACCTATTCCCCGCTGGCGACACACAGAGTCTCAGAGAGTCCGGAGCCTCATTGAGTATTGGCCAATTGCAATGGCAAAATCAATTTGCCAAATGGTCAACGAATTTGCATTTTTGTGTGTGCCTTGTGTGTGCCAATGGCACTTCCCTTAACCCCACATGTCCTCGTTTTTGGCTCGATTTCTGGGATGCCATCAGCATTATTACAACGCTCGTTTTACCTTTGACTTGTTTCTGATTTGCACAGACTACACACACATCCGTGAGCATGTCCTTCCTCCGGGTGTGCGTGCGGGGTGGGTGTGTGTGAGTGTGTAGGGTTAGTTGACAACTAAACGTGTCAACGAGGCTAAGCAAGCAAACTGTCAGGAGCAGGCAGCAGCAGCAGTAGTTACAGGACGAGAGTGTCCTCTGTCCCGCCGCCTGTGTCCCACTGACACATTAGGGTTACTCTTTTGGCTGCACACATCACAACACACATAAATGTCCCCACGCCACGCCCCATTGTGGCACTCAGGGCCCGAATTGCAACTATGTAACTGCCATCATCCTTGTTATTGTTATTGTCATTGTTGCCGTTGCCGTCGTGTTGCAGCCAAATTTGTTGCCACTTCGATGAGATGACAAATTCGTGCCAAATTGCTTTCACTCTTTTGTTGCACGAAAAGAAAAACTGTTGGTTTCTTTTTTTTTTTAATATTTAAAAGGGAATAAAATTTGGAAATAAATTAAACTTATCTATTAGTATATATTCTTCATCAGATTCAATGCTTCTACAAGATGTTTTTTATTGACTTAAGTGTCATTTTGTTAGCTAATAATTCTTCAAGCTTATAAACGTAATTAAAGTATGAAAATAGAGGGTTTAAGATAAATATTTTATATAATACTTGAAAAAAGTTTTAATTTTAAATAAAGGTTAAATTAAAACAAAACTCACACTAAGCTCAGTAAAATCTACATTTAGCCTTGAAAAAATCTGTTAGTTTTATGGATTTTTTGCAGTTTCTTCTGCCACTGTATTTGTATCTTGTAAATCCTGTATCTCGTATCTAAAAAGTACATTTTCCAGTGCACCTGTGACCCCTGATCCTCTGCTGCTACTGCTGCTTCTGCTTCTGCATCCTTCCCTTTTGCCTGCATCCTGTATCCACTTTCCATTGGCATGCTGCAGCACGACTCAAAACGTTGGCGACAGCAGCAAGTTAATAGTTTATGGCCAGGATGCGATTACACGAGCTCCATTTTTCCGAAGGGCCTTGACCTACACTGCCTGCCTATCGAGCTGAGCTGTTGGAACCTTGGGCCGAAACGAATTCGGATTCAAATTCACTTGACATAACGCCAGTGGGTGTGAATGGTAAAGGAGAAGGGAGACAGGGGGCAAGGCGAAAGAGGAAAAGGACGAGGTGTCAGATGCTGCGGCAGATGGGGAGGTCCTTTATTGTGCATTAATTAAAAGCCCGTTATGCTGCGCGTTTAACTCGTGTGCTCTCTCGCTGGCATCGTTCTTGTCCTTGCGAATCAATCGATTGTCTGAATTGCTTTCTTTGCACTTCGAGGCTGAGAAGATGCCACTAAGGCTCTCTTTTTTCCCAATTTCATATCCTTAAAAGAGGGTATTATGATTTGTTCGCATGCTAGACATGTGTACCCGGGGAATACTAGTTCTGAAAAGTTGTTGTTTTGAAGATAATCTTCGTTAGGGATATATGAAGAGGAATTAAGTTAAAAGCTTTAAAAGAAATTTGATTGATTTTTATATCGTTTAGATAATTGTATATATTATTTAAACTATACTTAGTGCACTTTCCTTTAGAAAGATGTTTTTTCCTGGTAGTGTATTCCCATCTCCGACTTCCAGACGGGCCTAGCAGGCCTTTCCTGACAGCCTCTCCTTCTTGGCCAAACCCTCATCACGTTTTGCTACTTTTCACCCCATTTTCTGTCGGCCTCTGCCTGCTATTCACAACAAGCGCTCCATAAATATTTGCTGTGCCTCAGCACAGATTCATAACTCATAAAGGACCTGTCCCTCCGACTGTCCCTTCCTTTCGTCCCGCTTGTCGGTCTGTGTAACAGTGCCAGAGCCTGTGCCTGTTTGCCTGGCCCCAATGGATAGCTGGGGCCTTACCACATGTAATTAGGTTGTGGTTTTCCACCTTCTGCCGCTACTGGCACTGCCACTGCCGCCTCCTTCTTGGCTGTTTCTCTGCTGCTTCTGCTACTTCCCCTTTTGGCAATGAATCCTTTCTGCCAACACGCCCGCATCCTCTTGGCAAGTGTCTGAGTGTCTTGATGATTGTGTGCGAGGATATTCGGGTGAACCGTCATTGGAAATAATTAGGCCGTCTTTGTACACACATTAGGGTCACTTTTATTGTTTAGTTAATTGGAAAGCTAAGATATCAGAGGAATTGTTGGATATTGATGGGTATCTTTAATATTTCGCAATTAATTAATGAAATTTAATAGCAACTAAAGCAAAGGATTTTCTGTAATAAAGTTATTGTAGTTTTTTTAGTAGCTTTAAACTTAAATTTCAAGCTCTCAAATATTACGTATACGTAATATTTTCATGCTTGTATCAGGGTACTCCTGTACAGTCCCTAAAAAAACCCGGAAGCATGCCAACACTGCGTATAAGTGATTAAGGATAAAAGCATCCCTTGCTTAGTGCTTTTTTATGTCTTAAGTACACCAAAAGGGTATAAGTAGGGTGATGTTATGACCTTAAATTACAGCCAAAAACCAAGGTCCACCCTGCTGGCCACAAGTCACCTACTTTGGCCCCGTATTTGCTTTTTTTTTGCCAAATAAACTAACTGAACTGCAGCTGCAGCTCCAAAGTGCTGTTGTTGTTGATGGTGACGATGATGCTGTTTTTGATCATGTTGATGTCCAATGCTGATGACGCTAGAAATGATTGGGTTAACGACAACATGGATGCAGTCGTTGCGCCATAAATTACGAATATTTGCACGTTTGCCACGTTAAGCGCTGCTCCCGCTGCCAGCTAGCTTTACCGTTAGACAAACGCTAACAGCAGAGCACACAGCGGTCTCCTGCTGGCACATTTTATTGGATTAAAGTCCATAAGTGCAGTGTTTGAAGGGCTTTCAAAATGTATGGGTCCACGCTGCGTATGCGTAATTTTTTATGGGGGTCGAAAAGTGTTCGGTAAAATAATGGTAAAAGAACATTTGAAGAAAAGAAAACAGTAATTAGGAGGAGATTTTTTAGAGAATTATTTATATTTTTTATGAATTCATGGCTTCTAAGCATAAATAATTATAACTATAAATTTTTAATGAAAATTATAAATTATACTGAGATTTAGCATTAAAAATGCACGTTTATGTCAAAAGAGAGTCCTTTTTTCCACTGTTCAGCAGCAGAAATCGCCAGCGATTGCCAATGAGTGAGAAATGTGGCAGCGAGAAAGAGACAGCCACTGCGCATGTCATCCGCGGTCAGAGCCTCTGCCAGCGCCGCTGCCAGCCTCCTGCATTCGCCGGGCAGATTCAGCAGGCAGCAGCAGCAGCAGAAGTCAGGCCACCAAGGCAACAGCCACAGCAGTCGTCTCGCTTGCGCACAGCGAATTGAGCGAGTGCGGAATTCGGAGCGAGGCGAAGCTCCAGCTGGATGCTGCTCGGATCTGGAGATTCAGTCTATAATTGTGCACCTTTCTGACTGGTTCTGTGCCAGTTTAACGCGAGCCCTTGCCTGGACAGCACGGGTACATAGTAGTAGTGGCAGCAGCAGTAGCAGCCACAGCAGCGCCCGCAGGAGCAGCAGCAGCACACACACGCAAGCACGCACAACACGACTAAAAACGGCTGCTGCAAAGCCACACACACGCGAAGAAAACACACACAGAGACTCATTCACCAGTTAGTTGCCATACGGCGCAGCGAAATGCAAAGGAAAAAGGGAAAAGGCAAAGAAAAACCTAGAGAAAAACGTCAAGAAAAAGCCCAGAGCCAAAGTGAGGAATAACTCTAGACAACAAGGGAGAAAAAGCAAACTAAAACCACCAAAGAAGTCACTAAAAAAACCCATGAAAACTTTCGAAACGGTTACAAACTTTTTAATTAAAAAATCGTTCAAGTTCCGTGAGCTAACAGCTTGCCCAAGTTGCGCGCAAAAAAGTAGGCAACGGAAAAAATTCCAATTGATTTTCGTCCGAAAATTCCCACACACATTTACGCGAGCCAAAGCAAAGGCAGAAAAGTGTGCGTGGTTTTTTCGCAGCCTCTCTTTTTCTTTTTCTTCTTTCTTTCTTTTTTTTTTTTGCATATTGTCCGATCCGGTCAGCTTCTTGCCTTTTCCCCCGCTCTCCCTCGCTCTTTGTGTATATGTGTGGGAGTTGCTGCGCTCTCCCACTCTCTTTTGCTCTTGACTGGATGAGAGAGCGTACGCTGGTTCTTATGCTCGCGCTTGGCGAAGCAACAACCGCAACAAGGCGAAGGCAGCGACGCTGGCAGCTGGCAGCGCAGCGACAGCGACCGCATTGCCAAATCGATTTGCCAAAAATGATTATCAATGATTTCACGAAACGCGCCACCGAAAAAACTCGCCTCCAAAATTGAATTAAATTAATCGCACCGTGAGTGTGTGTGTGTGTGTGTGGGAGAGAGCAGGAGTGCGTGTGCTACTGCCTGTGTGTGCCTGTCTGTGCTCGTGTGTAAATCAAACTAAAACTAACATAAATTTAAATCAATTTCAACCGCAAAACCACAAAAAACTAAAGCCAGTGCAAGCAACAAATAAAATAAAACAATACAAATAAAGGAACAGGAAACCAGAAAACCATGTACTCTTTAATTCATTAAACACAAATAACAAAAACCCTTCAGAGAAAAAAAAGTTAAACACAAACAACATAACGAGTTTAAACAACAGCATTTCATTGCAGTAAGTATGAGTTTGAAAAACAAATAGCTCACCTGAGAAATGAATCAACCCACCAACCGCCCACACAAACACCACCTGCCCTCCACCTGCAGAACTTGGAATTCCTCCACAAACTGAAGTTCGCTTCAATTGACTTCACTTTACCCCTCAGCACAGCCTCCCCCCAAAAAAACAGCAGCAGAAGCAGACGGTTTCCTATGCCATTTCCGTTTGCCTTATCAAAAATGTGTATATATACACACAGAGAACTGTATATATCTGGGCAGAAAGGCAAGGAGAAAGCAGACATAGACTCCGAAACTACAGTGGAAATTAGAACTTGGATATTTGCATATAAATTACACGGTAATTAAGTGCAATATCTAGTAAAAGTCTGGGTGCAGCGAGTGTAAACTTTTAAATATTGTTTATTTTAACAGAAAAGAAGATTTTGTTTTAAGATTGTTTCAACGATGCAACATTATTGCTTGAAGAACCAAGACATTTACTATAAGTTCCTTCAAACATTTAATTTATATAATTATATTTTTCCTAGCTACATAATTGATGAAAGGACACTGAAAAATGTTGTAAAAAATGTAGTTATTAGCTGAAAGACCTTTAAGAAGCAAAAGATGTCTCTAAAAGTTTTATGAAACATTTAAATTTCCTAATTAATTAATTCTGAATAGCAAAACTCCGAAAAATTTTCTTAAAACTGCCAATAATTCCAGTGTTCTTATTTATTTCAAGGGCCCCTTTACTAACTTTTTGTTGTAAATTAATTTCGTTCCTAATTTTTGCTGCAACCAAGAAGCATAATGTTATCAAATGTAATTTATTTACAATAAATCCCAGCAAACCCAAGAAATCAAAGTAAATAAAAAATATAAATATAAAGTACACGAGACATCCTCCTGGCAGTGCTTTAAATATATAATTCCCAATCTGATATGAAAGAGTTAAATTCAATGAAATTGACACACAAAATAGGCGAAGATTTACGGTTTCAATGGAGCCATAAATTGGTTTTGTGTTTAAATAAAAGCCAAGCTGTTGGACATTTCACAGCGACCACTGTGCATGAAAAATTTGTTAGGTTTCATTTGCGTTGAGTTTCTCTTCTGCTCTTCTACTTTACTGCTTCCACTGTCAAATTCATCAGTTTTCTGCTTCTGCAGAGTGCAGCTTAGTCCTTCAGGCGGCGGCGGGCGGGTCTGGTCCTTCAGGAGGACTCCCCCAGTGCGAGATGGACTGCTAAAACTCACTTTACCTCAACGCAGCAGCTTTGGTAGTTGAGCTCGACTGCGGTTCTCTTTTCTTCCTTTTTGGTCCTTATTTCCAGCATTTGATGGTTTCGCTCTCGCTCTCACTGTTTTTGCGCCATACTTACTTTCTTTGTTGGTTTTTGAATCTTTTATGAATTGAATTTGGTTATTTTGAACGCGTATGTTCCGCTGCAAAGTTTGAGCTGCCACGGCAACGGCGTGGCTTCCACGTCCTTGGCTGACTTCCTGCCCCCGTTTTTCTTGGGGTACCGCTTTTTGGCCCCGAGGACCTTTATCCTGGCCAAAGCCAGAAAACAGAAAAAAAAGAAAACCGAAGACTGAAGACGCGACGAGCACGTTCCCATTCAATTATGGGTGGCATGTGGCACATTAGCATTCAGCGGAAGCTGCGCCAAAAGCAAACATTTCAACGCCTCCCCGGTTCGGTGGGGTCGTCCCTTTTATTATGCGAATATTATTTAAGCATTCACAATTCCGTTTTAATTTAATTCGATGGCAGCCGAGCTACGGCGGCTACAGACTTTCGGCAGTCAGTGTGGAATTTGTTGAAAACTATTTAACATAAATAGTCTCCGCCTGCGGTCCCGATAGTCGCCTGGGAATTGCCTGGCAATGGAGTCCTCGGGTCCTTCGGCCCTCTTTATCTCTCGCCCTTTGTGTCCCCTGCCTTCCTGCCTTTATTAGCGCATATAATTTCCCCGAGTTCCATGTTCTTGTTTTTCTTTTTTTTTTTTTACTGTTTCACAGTCTTGTTTTTCTCCCCGCTCGCTTTCGTTTTTTTATTTTTATTTTTAAGGCTTTTTCCCCAAACGATTGCCTTTTGGAACCGTTTAGATAAAAAGCTCCGTTCTGCTCTGCCACCCCCGCGAGTTCGAGTGTTTTTCAGTCAGCAGCCCCCAAGGGACAGCACAGGTTTTTATATTGTACATTTTTATTTTTATCTCCTAGGCATATAAAATACACATTTTCTGTTGCCTAGACAGTGAGTTTAATTAAAACGAGGCGTCGAATAGAGCGAACTGTCTGTGCACAGGAACAAAAGAAGGTTGTAACAGCTTAACAACAACACCGATTTTTCAGTTGTTAATGAACTGGAAAAAAATTTGCATAACCCCATAGAGTAATTTTTTCGCCAAGGAATATTTTAAAACAGTTAAAGTTTAAGGCAAAAAAAATCACAAAGATTTTTGTTGAATTTTTATACACGTTTTAAACATTTTTGTTTGTTATAATCATAGTTTACTTAATTAAATTTGCATAGAACTTTGACAGTAATTTGTTTAAATAGATTTCTAATAGTTTATTATTTTCAAAATTAATTCATCCATTTTTTAAAATTGTTTCCCTATTTTTATTCAATTTTTTTCACACATTTCTCACCTGATCGACTTTTCCCCAGTGCATATTATGCTCCATTTGGTTCCCATCTGTTTCGTTGATTGTTTTCGGGGGAGGAGGCTTTAACAAGAGGTGGGCTAGCCTACCGTTTCACTAATTTCAATTGTTCAGGTGTGTGTCTAAGGGATTAAATATCTAATTTATTTGTTTAAATTGCGAAAACACTCGCTCGAGAGAAGGAGCTCTCAACAGTGTGCTACATTAAATTGGAATTCCTTAAACCCCAGAATTCCTTTCACCTGCTGTGCTGAGTTGTTGTATATATATAGAGTTAACACCCTTGACACCCCACATACACACCCCAGTCAACGTCCACACCCACACACACATACGCCCGCAGTCGAATAAATTTCGTTAAATTTTGAGCTTTTCAACGATTTTCCTTTGCAGAACTCGCATGCTAGAAAATTTACAAAACAAAAACAAAAAGAAAACCAAAAAGCTAAAAACAAAAGCCACATAACCAAATCAATTCCAAATTAAACTCTAAAAGTTGCATCAATTTAAACCAATTATAAACAAAGAACACACATCTATCTATCTGTATAGAGAACTCAATAATAACTAGTAAAAACCAAAAAGCTAAAACAAAAACTACAACAAATTAATTACAATTGTGATGAACAAGTTAATTGCATCAATTGCAGCCCATAAAAACTCAAGCATTTAAAACCAAATAGCGAAGCAGCGCCTCAATTAAAAGGAAACAATAATTTTTTCGCCAAAAAACGCAACTCTAAAACCCAAATACCAATTCAACGTGGGAAGCACAGAAAACACTTACATGATTTACCAGTGATAGCAACTGAATTTACATAACAATTAATAAATAAACGCTAAATAGAGACAACAACAATAAGCAACCGACCGACAAAGATCACAAATTGTTGTAGAATTTTAACACGCCCCCAGAGTTAGTTGTTGTTGATTAATAAATACTAGGAAAATAGAGAGGAGCTCCTGTTGAGAAAAGCTGTGATCCCCCAGACGAGAAGCTGAAGTATATGAGTAAGGAAAAGCCTGGAAAATAGGCTGGACTCAAAGCCGCAGCCAAAGTGTGAGCAATGCTCACTCGACAGCTGCCGACGCAACACCAGCAACATCCGATCGAATCCGAATCCTGGCCTGAAGCACATATCACGGGGCTAAGAGGATAAATACAGCTAAGGAAGAGCTAGAAAAGCGGGAGGAGAGCCGAGGTAGCCAGAGGACACAACATTTATCCGCGCCACGCGTCGCCACCGCCCCCGCATCGCCTGCAATGCTCTGGTAGCCAAGACAGTTTTACGGTGGATCACTACTGTGCCGGCGGCGACCCACAGGCAGCAGCGGCAGCTGGCGGTAGTGGAGCGGGAGGAGCTGGACCTGGAGCGGGATCTGGATCGGGCGCGAGTCCATGGTCCAGCAGCGGCGGTGTCGGCGGCGGCGGCGTGACATCCTGCGGCGGCGGCGGCATAGCTCCCCCCTTGGGCATGTGCCAGCATCATGGGCTAACATCACAATCGTTGATGTCCGGTGGCTCGCACATGTCCCTGCTGGGCAGCAGCGGCAGCAGCGGAATGAGCGGCAGCGGTGTCGGCAGCAGCGGCCAGGGTATACCCATGGGTATGCCATCGATGGCCACTATGCCCCAGTGTCCGGCCGCTGAGGCCGCCATGCTGGCCGCCTCCTCCGCCGGCGGCCATTGTCGCAGTTTGAGCGGCCTCAGTTCCATCAGCATACCGCCGCCGCCGGCGCTCTTCAATCCGTGCAGCTCGGCGTTGTCCCTGCAGCAGGCGGCGGCCACACGCTGGGGACCGCGCACCTCTTGCCCGGTGCACAGTCCCTTCCGCGTCCGTGTGCCCAATGGCTCCATTTGCTCCGGACACCAGGTGAGACCGTTCGGGAAGGGCTTAACTCTGCTGTACTGAACTACTATATGTGTACTATATATATATATATGATAAACCCAATCAGTTTCTAAAATCCGTTGACTAATTCAGCTTGCCACAAAATGTTTTTGCGCTCTTCAGTTTTGCCATAGATAATGTAAATATTAGCGTATCTCTGAGTAGTTCTTAGCCCTAAGTCTTAGTCGTAATTTGATTTAATTAATTGCAATGCCAACTCATAACTCTCTCTCTCTCTCTTTTCTCTTCCCCAATGGCTTTCCCCTTTCTCTGTGGCCTGGCAGGTAAGCAATGCTGAGCGGAAACCAAGCGTTTTGGCAGAGCTCCGAAATGTGTCAACGACATGTAAGATTATTTTCATTTGGGTTAGGTTTGCCCACACACATGCACACACCCGAAAAAAAAAAAAAAAAAAATAAACACAAAAATCAGGAACATACGCACAACCCAAACCTAAAAAACGTACATGAAAAACAGGGCAACGAGGGAGGTTTCAGGGGTTTCAGTGTAGAGGATAAGGAAAGGCAGGAAATTATATATAATCGAAAGCAGCGAGCTCATTGTACATAGAAATTTTTTATTTCGAAAAATATGGCGTTTTCCGTTTTAAAATTGATAATATTGAAACAGTTTGAACATATTTTTCTATTCATTTTGGTCCGATACATCGATATCTTGGCTTATCGAAAAGATATCAAAATGATTTATAAATCGATTTTCAAATATTATCATATTGAATTATCGATATTTTGTGTCATCTATAACTCCACTTATCTGTCTTAAATTTATTTATAAAACAATAATAAATACATAAGTAGAGCCTCCCGAGTTATTGTAAATATTTATAAATTTTAAAGCACTTTAGCAAACTAAACCGAGATGGCCAGGTTTTGAATTCACCTGAAAGCCCTTTAAGCTATAATCCAGACACAAAAGGAACATCCATAGCAACTCTCGGCTGGGCGGGCTCACATAGTTTCGCAAATTATAAAGAGCTCGATTCACATGATTGCCCAAGCGGTGACCCGGTTGGGTTTTTTATGCCCGGCTTGGGGACCCGCCT
Organism: Drosophila tsacasi; assembly: GCA_018904565.1. Taxonomy (NCBI): domain Eukaryota; kingdom Metazoa; phylum Arthropoda; class Insecta; order Diptera; family Drosophilidae; genus Drosophila; species Drosophila tsacasi. The sequence goes on from JAEIHY010019087.1 coordinate 22,383, forward strand.
GGTCCTTGGTTTGGGTTTTGGGTTTAGTTTAGGTTTGGTTTGGCTTGGCTTGGGGTTTGGGCTTCGCTTTTGGGCCTTGGCTTTGGCTTTGGCTTTGGGTCGGAGCAGGAGCGGGGATTGGGGCTGCGGCTGGGGCTGGGGCTTGGGTCGCTTTTCCTAAATCAGCGACAGGCGCAGGTTTTTGCTTGACTGCGGAATAAACTACACGATGTGGCGACATAGAAACTAGAGCAACAGTAGCAGCGACTAGGGATCGACTATCAGAAATCCCGGCCCTTTTCTGACAATTGCCATTTAACGTTGTTTTCCCCTGATTCTCGCTTTCGTCCCATGCTTTCTTTTTGTTCTTGGCTTTTCCGGCTCTCCTATTGCTCCTCCCTTTCGTCCCGGCATCAAATGGAATGTCACTAATGCAATTAGTTCACACAAAATAATTCTCTTCCACTCGATTATAGAGCATAATATGCTCGTTGTCATTTATTAAGCGAAGCCAACCGAAACACGCACAAGGGGGTGGCAGGCAGGTTACGGAGCGGAGCGGAGCGAGTCGTATGCAAAATTATTGGGGAGTCCTTTTCGGCCGAAGGTTGCTGCTGCTGCCGCTGCGACACAGGACCATTACGCCTTTCAATTTTTGCGCTAGGCCGAAATTTACATAAATATTACACAAGCGTGTGAGGGGGGTTTTTCCCTTCTTTTTCTTTTTGAATTACCGAGGGCTGTTTTATCGAGACTCTCGATTCGAGAGTATGAGGCATGGCAAATAGGCTCGTTATGGGGGCCCCTCTGAAGAATGATCAGCCATCTCGCCAAGGACAACCGGCAAAAGGTGTGGTCACCACCGAACGCCGCCCCCAAATTGAGTTTCCCAGCCAGCCAATGATGTCAACTTTTTTGTTTCAAACGGAATACATATTTCCATTCTCCTTGTAACTACACAAAAAAAAAAGTCTGCACTACATTAGGCTTAGGGGGCGGCTTAAATTTAGTCGGTAATGAAGTTGGCCCAAAGTTAGCAATTCTTACAGACAACAACTTGGGAAAAGTTTGCCTCAAGTGTGGGAGGGTGGTGGTTGGGGACTGAAAAAGAATCCTTGATAATTTTACGCATTTTTAATATGGGTAGTTGACTTGACATTGTCCTGACAACCAATCAAAGGTAAATGAGGCTCAAAAGCAGCGTTTAAACTTTTGTTCCAGGGAACTTTTTGGGAAAATATACTGATTTATCAGTTTGACAGGCCGAGGGAGGTATGTAATGTATCCTGCTTCTTTATTGTAGAAAGTTTTACTATAAATTTAACTCAAAAGCATTAAATCCATTTTATAAAATTTTATTTAAGAAAACTGCCGAATATTGTGTAGCTTAAAGATATTTATATTATATTTGAAATCTTTTTAATTTTCCCATAAACATCAGTATGGAAATTAACATTATTTTTTATAAGTTTCTTCCCAAGAAAACCTCTTCTAAAATATCTAAAATTTCAACACTCTTACATATCTATTGATTCATCTCTCACATTAGCCGTGAAAAGGCCCTCGGGTGATTCTGGAAGACATTTCCTTTGATTATCTCCCTGGAGCTGTGCCCGCAAAACATTATGTTTGTGTTTTATCTAAAGTATCCGACAAATGATTCCAAAAATTTCTCTCGGCTCGAACATTAGCTGGCTAAGTACCTCAAGTTTGGTGCCACAATGCACGAGAGAATTTGTAATTTCCCGGACGAGACAGGGGGACTAACTAACTTACACCTGCCTGATGTTGGCCATCATGGCATGGTGTGGCACATGCCACATGCCACGCATCACACACGCACACATATTCACGAAAGTGTTGTCATACATTTAGCATTCCCTCTGGCAGACGTAAAAAAAAAAACGAAACTTTTATCTTGATGGAAGGACTTGACTTGGAGGAGCCCGTTTTTTTCGGCGGACATCGCCAAAGAAAAGAGAGAAGAATAGGGCAAGGAAATGGAAAAGAAATGGCGAAAAACTGCCTAACTGACAGAGAGACTGGGGAACCGAGGGACCAACTGACTGAATGACGGACGGAAGCCTTGACACTCTTCATTTGTGAATGCGTTAATTGCGCCACTGTGAGGGTATTTTAGGGTGGAACTTACATTCTGGAAGCGTCCTTTCAAGCAACTAACAAATGGTTTTCGTTAATCAATTATAGTTAAATCCGGTTATACTTTTTGGTGAAAAAAAAAAATATAAAAATAATGTCACTTCAGTTTCTGTAAGCCAAATTCCTCTGGAGCATTGACTTAACTAATTAATATTCAATTTTAAAAAGACTTGAAAGTCAAAAAAAGAGATTTAAAAGAGTATACATAGTTTTATGCCTCATTTTGATGAAAAAAAAAAATCAACTGGCTAACGTATGCGTAATTTTTGTAAGGAAAACTTGAAAAGCAATTTAAAAGGCCTACAAAATTCCAAATTTTGTATATTCAAATATGTTAATTGGCTGCCAAAGTCCTTGGATGTAATGAGAGTTAAATTGTCTAACTTTTGCATATGGCAGTGGTCCACCCCAGATTTCATGTGTGTGTGTGTGTGCGTGCGTGCGTGCTTCTCTCCATGATGATGATGATGATAATAATGGTATGATGATGATGATGTTGTTGCTGCTGCTGCTGATGATGATGAACAAGCACAATGGCCTGAACAAGCAGTTAGAGCCTGTAAGACCAACAACAACAACAACGGCGATTACAAGCAGCAAGTGTGTACATTATTTTGCAATTTAACAATCCCCACACCCCCCACATGACATCCTCCATCATCATTCCCCCTTTCCTTTTCACCCCTAACAGCTTGAGAAAAAAAAACAAAACAAAAACCAGAAAGTAAGATTATTCTAGCAAGTGTTTAGACTAAAACAATACCTCTTAAGGAGTAAGGATATTTCGAAATATGTTTATATACTCGAAGGGTATTAAAAGTTAGTCAGCATCTTGCAGAGATGTGAAGGAGTCATTCTGAATATCATATATATTCCTGATCAGAGTCTTTGCCCGTTAAACAACTATTTTTATTGACGGACAAACGGACGGCGCTTTATTCTAAATATACGGATATTTTATTGAGTTACAATGTGGAATGACAGGATTAAATTATATAGTTAAATGCGGATTTAACGGACAAGACTAATTTCTATCTATATGTATTCAATATTCAATAGAAAACGAACTAACGATCTTTAATCTATGTCTTATCTTTGACGAATTCCGCGTTTATAGTTACCTTTAAATAATACCTTAAGCAAATGAATAGGCAAACTCACAAGGCTAGTCACTGGATATCCCTCCACCACATAAGCCTTTTTGAGAATACAATATACCCTTTTGTGTTCACACGAATACCGAGTGTTGTAAAAAAAAGAGGAGACTGGGCGGAACAAGAAGAAAGTATGAAAAAAGTGAAGAAATAATTAGTTTACTTGTTACGAAAGTGAGTTATCGCCCTTTGTGAGCCGCTGCAGCCGTTGCGGCGTTGTTTGCCTAGTTGAAATTGAATAAACAAATTTTACATGCCGCACACACACGCACACGCATAAGTACCGCACATGATATATAAACTCTGCCACCCACACTCGCCCAAACACATAGACAATGTGTCGAGTGTGCAAAAATAATAATGTGTGTTCTTTACACAAAGAACAGCTCAGCAAAGAAGGCAGCTAAATAAAAGCGAGAGGAGACAACGAAGGGCTATAAAATTACATTTACATATGCAGATATGTGCAGGGGTGTGCGTATGTGTTTGTGTGTGTGTGACACACACCCCGGTGTGCGTGCGAAGAAAGTGTTGCCTACCTAACGGCGTCATTAGTCACACAAGAAGCCGAAGGAGCAGCCACGAAAGGCGAGTGAGAAATGGCACACACTCACAGAAATGTACTTCCTGAATTGGATAACTAAACGGAGATGTTCAGAATCGGCACAATATTACATTTCACACAAAACAACAAAATGCATTGTCCGTTTTCTTACCTTGAAGTTGTAGTCCTGCAGCCAACAACACATTCACAGCTGCTGTTTTGAGTCCAAGGACAATTGCCTTGAAGGTGTCTTATTTGCTTTTCGCTCTACACAGCTAGTACAATTAAAATGTAAGGACATTTCAGGGGATTTACTTAAAACAATGACCACTCTTAAGCGCAGCTTAGAATATATTCTTTCTACGTGCTTTTAAATGCGAGTTTTTAGTAAAAAAATTAATTTAAAAAAGGGTTTCATGGGTAGCTGCCAAGCTTCCACCATTTTTTAAAAATATTTAAAAATGTCACCTGGTATTTCAAATATTTATACAGTAACAACAGATATTGCTATTTTTGTTATCCCTAATGTTTAATGTTTTAAACAAATACCTCCCCTGCATACAACAACCCACCCTTAAACCCACTAAATACTTCAGAAAATATTATTGTAAAGAAAAAACCCAACATGTGCCATTAACCTTCCCAGATAAAATCGTTAAATCGTTAAAAACACACTGACCCTTTCATCGTGCCCTGAAATTTTTCAATTCAATACCATTTACATAAAGATTTATATTTATGCAAAAGCCTTTCTGGAAAATTAAACAAAAAACACCATACGCAGATTGTGGAAGAAAATGGGAAAACTGTGCAAAGCGACGGGGTGCTCACCCGCCATATGTTGCATGATGTTCCGAAAATAATGGGAGAGAGAACCCACCTATCTTTAAAATTCCGAAAGCATATTTCTCTTTTTGGAGTGTTTCGGTGAATTTTCCCGGAAAAATGATGAAGAGAGACAGATTGGGGGGAAAATTGAAAGGTGGCAAGGTGGAAGCGATGACAATATGTTTCGCCCACGGGAAAGAGTTCCTTTTTCTCCCCTTTTTATATTTTCATATTTTTCCTTTTTATATTATTTTATTTTTACTCCCCGCTGATAGATGGCACCGATAAATGCATAATGTGCACGCACACACCGGAAATTTGTGGCTCGAAAAACCAAACCAAAACACGACACCAAAAAGCGACGACGACACCGAAACCGAAAACCAAAAATCGGGGTCCTTTTGTTGGGAAAATATCAATGTGGATGGAACTGTAGGTGCGAAGGGAAGGAGGATTTTTATTTTATTTTTTTTGGCTTGGTAAATTGAATGATGAACGGGAAAGGCGGCAGCAGCGGATCCCCAGATCCCAGCCATTGTTCGGCTGATAAGGGAGCCTGGCAACTATTACCTGGAGCCCAACTGAACTGTCAATCAATAGCATCCATCGTTGTCCTCGTACCGTTCCCGTTCCCGGTCCCCGTGCTCATCACCGTCATACATCAGGGCGGTGCATGGGGGGACACTGTCTGTCAGTAATAATGCCAACTAATAGGAAGGAAGTGTTAGCCGCCGTCGCCGCCGCCGCCGCCGATGTTGCAGGAAGAAAGGATGCCGCTCAATTACCCCGACATAGTCATACGGTGAATGTTGTGTATTGGAGACCAATGTTAACTGTAAGACTGTGTCTCGGTGGTTGCCAGCCAAGCAACGAGAAGCAAGTGGAGTGTGGAGAGTGACTAGTGAAGAGTGGCGAGTGAAGAACCCAACCCAACCGGATATGGGTTTGTGGAAGTGAAGACGGACGGACCGCAACAATAAGTTCGTCCAAGTGATAAGTCGCGATAGCAACTCGACTGGAAAAGTTTCCTGGGCTTACTCCGATGATAGCAGGAGAGCAGGGGAGGAAACCCAGGGAAACTCGGCGGGGGAAAGCTTATCACCGAGCACGCGACAGGCTGGGTACTCCGAGCTCTGGGAGCTCCTGCTTGGATCCCCGAGATGTGAGATGTGAGCCGTGAGCCCTGAGCCAGACCTGACAGCTTGACAGGAGCCTGCTGCACACACACACACACACACACATATCACAAACCCACAATCGCACACTCACCTCAAACTTTAAACAGGTTTTGTGTGCCCAGAGCACCCTTGAAGTTCAAGGGTGTACCATGTGTGGGTGAACAGGGGATCACATTCCACTTTATTTATTATCTGAGATAGAATAGTGGGGAGTAGCCCAATTATAGTTGGGTACAATTTAAACATCTATTTTCTTTGTAAGAATTTTATTTTTTAACTATGAACTTTTCTTCAGCAATTCAATGGCATTTATTTTAATTATCAGTTTCATTTTTTTGACTGAAACTTTTCCCTTTATTTTATTTTTTACGTTTGATTTACAATCAAATATAAATTGTCATGGTCATGTTGGTCCTTTTTGATTCCTGTTCTGTATTTGTTCCGTGTCGTTTTGAAATCAAATATCAATTTTCCATAAATTTTTTATCATTTTATTTTTATTCGTTGTATTTCTGCTGTTGCTTTGACTAACTTTTTTATATATACTATTTTTCAATCAATCCGCTAACGCCACGAGCCCTGAGGGCTTTATTTTTCAATTTATATTATTTTGAACTCAATGTCAAATGAAACTAACAAGCAACTGTAAAGTAAGCATAAAAAACATTTCAATTTTGAATGTTCTGTTATGGAAAACGTTTAATTGAAACTATAAAGACTTCTTTATTTTATTGTTGCAAATATAATTATTTCTATTGTAATTCTCTTTTGATTTCAAAGCAAGGTGTCTCCCAGTCGAGCACCTTTTCGGTTTTTAAAGTGAAGAGTTGACACTGAGCAGGGATTAATTAAGCCGGAGAAGATTCATTTTGCGGTCGACTCTCTCATATGGGGTGCACTTAATCCCTGTGCCCCCACGGCAATCGTGCGCTGCTCCAAACCTGATAAGGTGCCAAATGTGGGCACTATCCATCCTAGCAGACCCCGTCGCAAAGAGGGATTAACAAATGAGAGAGGGAGAACGAGGCGCTGGAGGTGGAGCTGTCAGGGACTGGAAGCCACTGGCGAGTGCCGTTGTACTAATTAAAATTCGGCATTAATCCAGATGATTCAGCTGTCAACGGTGCCTGGGCTGTATCTGTGTCTGTGCCTCTGGTTTTTTGCCCACCGAAATGGATGCGGAAGCCATCCGCAGTCGCGCGCGCGTGTGTACGTGTGTAATTGACGTGTGGCCCGGAATATTAAGGAGAGAGGAAAATCCTGGAGCGCCGCCTGTACCTACACTAGTCCGGAAAGGGGGCGGGAGTGGGCATGGTGAGGAACCTTATATAGTTCCATGCCTATACCCATTCTCGTTCTCGTTTTGGCCATGCTGTGTAATTATTAAAACCAACAAATAACGTTCGTGCGGTCGGTCTGGCGGCGGTATATTGGATGGACGCAACGGGAAGGGGCAGAAGAACGAGACGTAGGATGCCATGCCCATTGGTGGTTGGAGGTTAGTGGCTTAGCGCAAAGCTGGAAAAATGACCAGCTTCCCCGGATGGAGTGACTCCCGGCCAACAATGGACCTGACTCAGCAGCCGCCGTTGATGGAGCTTTGGCTTGGAAATAGCTAACAAAACGGAGTATATCCTTAGGTTTTTGTAGTTAAATATCTGCAAAGAATGCTCGGATTAAGGGGAATTTACTTTAAAATCACTGAACTTTTATGAATCCCTTAGGTAACCTCCTCCACTAACGATTTTTACTTTATTTTCCTGTGAGAAGCATGTAATACCTAATGCACTTTTCTTGTTGCCTTTCAATTTTAAAGTTCAAAGGATATTAATTTTTTCCCTTCAAATTCTCACTTATAAATTCCTGAGCTCAAAAACTGCAATTAGCTGCAAGTCAATTCCATTTAGTTCTTTAGAACTGGCTTCAATATTTACTACTTATTCCTACCTTTGCTCTAAAGTTTCAGATTTACTCGGCAAACTTTTGTTTCCTGTCAACGATTTTTGCAAACTTTATGGCGAACTTTTTTTGCCACTTGAATTATTTAAAAGCAAGCTTTTGGGACCCAAGGTTTTAGTGAGAATGAAAGCTGAGGTTTTCTTCTTCGAGGGGATTTTCTCCGAGTGTGGGCCCGATGCTGTTTTCCCTGTCGGTCTTCTGGAGGGGCACAACTGTGATGTGGCTGCTGCCTCAGCAGCAAACAAATGGAGCTCGGGGCTCAGGACTCGGATACGAGCCGGGGAAGAGATGGGGTTATACTGATTGTTTAGGACAGGACCTCGGCAAACAAACGGGCATATCTGCATATAAGCCGGGCTGTGGGATCCGAGGGAAACTCTGGACACGGGCAAAACTTTAACAAGCACTTAAGTATTAATCATGGAAATCAGAGGCAGATGCTCCCCCTTCTACCTCCTCTGTCTGCAGGGGAACGATGTGCTATGTGGTTAGTGTGAGTATGTGTGTGTGTGAGTGGGCCAAAGCCAAAGCCAAATCCAAAGGCCCAAAGTTTGCCACGTTGGCTATCAATGTCACAGAAACGGAGCGCCTAATGAGGCATTAAACTTAACTGCTCAACTTTGCGCCTGTCAAGCGCTTATTAAATTTACCGTTTTATTGGTCCAACAACTTGGTGTTAAATATGGACCTACCGCCCCCCTGTCCCCCTCTCAATTCGGTGGTCAGTGGGCGTGGCCCCGGAGGCGGTAACGGCGGCGAAGACGACGACGAAAGCGACGGGGCTTTAAGTGAAATCAGATTACGTTGTTTATCGTTCACTTGGTAACCAGGCGTGTGTCCTTTTCGCCGCTTGGTTTTCCCGGAAAAATCTCTACCGAGTCCCCCCCCCTCTGCCTCCTTGGCGGGCATCTGCCGCATTTAAATAGTTGCCAAGTTCAGCAAATTTTATTCGATGTAGTTAATTTCGTTTCTCTCGGCTCGAGGAAATTGTATTACCCATTTATTTAGTCAAATTCTGCTGCGGCTGCTGATGCCCGGGCGTGACTGTGTTATTTTTGGGGGGAGGGATGGTGTTTCGAACTCGCATTAACGCGTAGTTGGAAGTTTTTGTATGTAATTGGATTGCAAACTTTCGCCGAAATAGCCAAATACAATAATAAATTGCAGACAGACAAGTACGGCGGAATAGTATTTGCAGCAGGCCCACAACAGCGGCCATTAAAGGGGTCACTCATTTGGACTAAGAAGCTCATGGTATTTATATTCCCAGGGCTGGGAATCTAAAACGTTTCGGCATTAGCATATTTTATGACTTTATTGGAGTTCAAGGAGAAAACGTACAGATTTTTGAGTTGTCCTTTGATGAATTATTGATGAAGACACACAGGGCTTGATTCGTGGAAAACGTTTTGCAAAACGCTGGCCGGAGGGTGAGAGGCCTAAGAAAACATTAAATTTCATTTAAAGCTAGTAGATGCTTGTTCCATATATCAAAACTCTTATAAATGAAATCTTAAATCTTTATTTACTCTCTCATATGTGGAACCTGCTCTTTACCTCGTCCTTCAAGAATTTCCGCAATCCCTTTTTCCTTTTGTGTGAAGAACAGACAGAACCCCATCGAATAGGTTTACCTTTCGTTGCCCATTCGATATGGCTCGAAATTGAATCAAATCGGTTGCCATGTTTACTGCGGGATCAAAAGACCATCCTCAAGGATGCTCGACGTTGGTATTTCCATTTCCCAATCGCAATAGCAATCACAAATCAAGGCGCACTAAATGTGATATCCTATCCTATCCCCAAAAATGATTCGCCCCCGAATCCAACACGTCGAAAAATTATTGAATTGATGTTTCCCGATAAGCCCCAAACTCGATTACCACCTGTCAGGCCCCGAGAACTCCGGAGAGCTCAAACTGGGAGCGTTCGTTCCCCCGTCTCCTCCGGCCACAATCCACCCAATCATTCTCGTATTCCTGTTTACACAGCTAACTGAGTTGGGGGATTCCCCTCATAACCAGCTCTCCTCTCGACGTTATGCCTCGAAAGTATTATGAAATATTTATGCACACGCCATTGCGGATATTCACTCAAAAGTGGTGAGTGCCGAATGCCACCGAAAACGGAGCGGAGTGGCGTGGTGGAGTGGAGTGTGTGAGGAAAGCTCTCGGAATAGTTGCAGCCCGCTGGAAAAGCGGAAAATTGCGGAGAGAAATACGCGATGCTGTGCCTCCCAGCGAGAGCGAAAAGAGAGCTGGCTGCTCAGTTCAGTTCTGCGGTCGATGTCAGCAGCAATGTCTGTGGCGGAAATGAAACGTGCTGCTGCCTATGTGTGGGTGTCTGTGTGTGTGTGTGTGCGGATCTAGGGGTGTAGGAGTGTCGGTGTGGGGTGTAGCTGTGTGTGCGAGTGTGCTACGTGCCCGTGTTTGTGGCATTGAGTAATCATCAGCGTTGAAAATTGCGTTTTTTATGGGGCCAGTGGCTGTGGCTGCTGCTGCGGCCAGGGGCTTGGGGATAAACCGGTGCCAGGGACTGGGGGATGAACTCGATGGGGTAGTTCCAGCAGGAAAAGGTGTTGGGGCATTGAGCCAAAGTGCTGGCGGTGCGTTAGCTGTACTTAACTTATATGTAAATGTACACTCGGATCTAGATTGCAAGCCATTAACTTTGGGCGTTTTTTGAAAGGTATTATATATATCTAAGAGTATTCGCCAGAAAAGTTAATAAACTTTCCTTGTAGTACATCTATAAAATGTATACTTTTTATTTATGTTAATTTGATTTAAACAATTGGCATATATTATTTATTAGTTTATATCTAAAGTGCTAAAATGTTTTTAGAAAAGTCTTCTTTATAAAAATCAGGTTACAAATCAAAAGAAAGAAACCAAATAACATTTTCCTGTAGAGCAAAAAGTTACCACGATAGTCCAAATATATCGAAAATAGTCCAAATGATCTATCGTTTTTATTAAAAAACTGCGTACATTATGCTAAGATATTTTGTGGGAAGATGTCTTAAATTAAAGAGTCTCTTTAAAATGATCTTATTCTTCCATTCAAAATCAATACTCTTTTACACTCTATTATGGCTGTTGATCTAGTGGTAAACGTATCAGGAAATTACCTATCGATAGGCAAAATCATATCGTAAATTGTGCAATACTTTATCGACTTAACAAACTCTTAACTTTTGCTCGACTGCTTAGATAATCATTTTTAAATGCTTGTAAGTATAAGCAAAGGTTGCCTAAACGGATATTCTTCAGTTGATTATCAATTTCAAAATGAATGCTCTTTGTTTCCAAATGAAACAATCTAAAATTGAGATCTATCCTTTAATATATTTAAAAGACTTTTACAGCCCTCCTACATACATATATGTATGTATGCAATCTTGATATTTTTTTGATCAGTGTAAATTTGTATATCCTGCATTTGGCGTCTGTGTCCTGGCTGTGTGTGCGTGTGAGTGGCACAAGTGTCACGGCATGCCATCGCAGTAAAATCCTTTTTTATGGCCTAGCCCAATGCCTCGACATCAGCATCAGCTTCAGCCTCAGCTTCAGGACCCTGACTCACTCTCACTCCTTCCTTCGCCGGCATTCCTCCGCCAGGATATTGCTCGAGTAAAAGGGCAAGGGCAGGAAAAATTAATTTCGCAACATATTCAAAGTGTTATTAAACATAATTTATTAAAACCGAAATTGTATAAAGTCGGGCCATGCCGCCCATAAATTGTTGAGATTTTTGTCGTGGCTGGGTTATCCCTGGTTATCCATGGGGTCACGGGGTCATGTGCGTGCCCTCGTTTGTGGCTGTCGCCGCTTTTAACGGCTTTTCGGAAATGGGCGTTCCATTCTCCGCACTCCAACCAGCCATGTGTTTTTTATCCAGCTCGTTATGTGTGTGTGTGACTGTGTGTGTGGGTTTTTTGTGTTGCTTCCTTCGGCAGGAGCAACAAATGTCGCACAGTTAATGTTGTAAACAAGTTGTGCCCTGCGGTCGGCAGTCCTACGCTCGTTTGGGGGCTTATGATGTATGTGGCAGGCGTGGCAAATAGGAAATTTAATTTCCCGGCCAAACGAGCCAGGCCACATTCTGGTTCCGATCCGGGTCCGAGCTCATAACGGCCAGCTTAATTGCTGGCCATAATTTAGGCTAACCCTAAACCTAAGCCTAGCATGTGTTTAAATCAAAATTATTTCCCTTTCAACACATTTTACTTCCGGTTAATGCAAATACCACCTCCGAACGGGTTGACCATCTCTATTTTTAGTATCAAATAAATAATGGGGGGATCTTTTCTAGAATAATAATACTTTATTTGTATAATTTTTTATTTACAATTTTAAAAGTAATTCCTGTATGTGATTCTTTGCAGGCTCTTCTCCATAGCCACGATGTGGTGGCCCGGGATGTCTACGGGGAGGAGGCGCTGCGCGTCACCCCGCCCCCCATGGTGCCGTACCTCAATGGGGACGAACTGGACAATGTCGAGGGCGGTGAGCTGCAGCATGTGACCCGGGTGCGACTGGTGCAGTTTCAAAAGAACACGGACGAGCCCATGGTAAGCTGCTTGCAGGGAGAAAGTTGCCCTAGAAACGGCCAGCATAACCCCATCTTCTCTAATCTCCCTTTGCAGGGCATCACGCTGAAGATGACCGAGGACGGGCGGTGCATTGTGGCCAGGATTATGCACGGCGGTATGATTCACCGCCAGGCCACGCTGCACGTGGGCGACGAGATACGGGAGATCAACGGCCAGCCGGTGCAGCATCAGTCGGTTGGCCAATTGCAACGAATGCTGGTGAGTCCGCCAATCAATCTGGCTTCTATAGCAATACCCAAACCCCATTCCCACTCTTCCAATCCTCCCCCGACTTTGCACTCTTGCTAATTGGATGTGTCCTGCGTTAATCCCTTTTGTTGCAGCGCGAGGCACGCGGTTCTGTTACCTTCAAGATAGTTCCTTCGTACCGCAGCGCTCCGCCCCCCTGCGAGGTAAGTTCATCATCCAGTTTAACTTTGGTTACTTCGTAGGCTCAGCGTGTGTGTATATTTGTAGCTTGGTTTAAGACTGACTAATCACCCTACTTATCACGCAGAAACTAATATACTAACCATGGCCTTGTCCTGCCCATTTCATATGAGTTATGCAGTCCATTCAATTACTGTTCTGCTGGAATTAATGGCCACTAATTTGTCAGTCAAGTTGAGAGGCCAGAAGAGGTCTTTAAATAAGTTACATTTTGGGTTTATGCAGAATATTTATTAAAGAAACGAAGTTGGGGCATAATTTTGTAAATTTAACCAAGAAATATGCATTGAAAATTAAAATATAACATAGTATACTTACAAACTCGTTTCTTTCTATAAATTATTAAAACTTGATAGAATTCGCTTGAGTAAAATTGATATAATTACTAATTAACTGATTCCCTGACTTGCATCATATATTTAAAATACATACAATATATTATCCCTTACGTAGCCATCACTTAATCCCCTCAAATTCTCATCTAAATTTCTCTCCTCGAACCTCCAAAGTGCACTTAAACCCAAATACTTTTGGTATTATGTCATTAAGTTCAATGAATTGGAATGCGCCCGCTTTGTTTATCAATTTGGAGAAATCAAAACATCAATAAGGCTTAATTATCGGGCCAACAGAGCAACTCCCCCTCCACCACCCACTGGCATATCAAAATCAAAATAATGAGGCGCCGAAAGCGGCTTTCAGCTCAGTCAGTCGAGTGCATTGTGCACATTATATTTGGTCGGAAAGAAATGGGTTTGTGTTCGCAGACTTGCAATTTGTTTGGCCAGGCTCATATGCATCTGAGGGATGAGGCATCCTGCAGTTGTAGCTATAATCCATTATGCAATTATTTCGCAGTGCATTAACATAACTCCACACTCTCTCTCTCTCCCTCTCTCTCTCTGTATCTCAATCTGTTCCTTCCTTCCGTTACGTCCCCTCTTCCCCTCACTCATGCCACCATGCAGCTTTTCAGGATCAGACCCGCTCCGGTGCTTGTAAGTATATCCCCCTAACAATAGCCACGTAATCACGCACACACACCGCACACCACACATCACACACCACACACCACACTCACACTCACACTCACAAACACACATCCCACATACTCGCTCGAGATTACTTTTACTCGAACTCACCGAACAGCAGGCAGTAGATGTGCATATTCATTAACCGTCAGACCAGTCAAAAGGCACAGCTCATAGCTCACAGCCCGCACAGGAGCCGTAAATTCGTCTAATTTATGTTCATCAGCAGCAGCAGCAGCGATGTGGCAAGCACAGGATGCCAGCTTGCCACAGTTATGGCTAAATTCTAATTTACACAAAAGCTGAAAACTCAGCAAACGTTTTCCAAATTAATATACTATTTGCACTTTATATTTGAGCATTTTTTGTTTGGAGAACGAGTAGTCTCTTAATTTGTCTAAAAGTTGTTATTTAATAAACATTTTCCCAATTTAACTGTGACATGCAGGTTTACAAACTCTGTTTGTGGTAAAAGTAGCAGCTCGGCGGTTGGAAAAGTTTAATTAAATGTTACATAAACGGCCCACAAAGTTAGGATTGTAACAAAATTGCAGTGGTTTTAATAATAACAATTTGCAATAAACACAATTTGCAATATAAACTGGAGAATATTATAAAATTAAAAATTTTAAATTAGAAAAAACTCTATGTTTGCTGGCTTTTAATAAGCGCCTTACCCAAAGATATTTCCATTTCAAAATCTTTCTTTTCAATACTAACCAATTTCAATATGAATTAAACTCCTTGAAATTCTCTCTTATAGTACGCAAAGCATTCAGGGTATCTAATGTCTAGCCTCCTCTGCTTGCCACAGTTGCTAGTCGTAACTGAATTTGTTGTTTTCTGTATCTGCTTTTGACATGCAAATGAATTTCGCATATAATTCGGTAAACCGAAACCCATTTTGCTGAGACAGCCGCCACTCAGTTGCAGTCTCAGCAGAAAGCAGCGCAGAATTATAACAACAAAAATAAAAAAATAAAGATATTAAATGAAAGTGGAAAAGGAAAACCAAATCATCGACAGACAAGCAAAACTATTTGCAGATTTCAACTGAGTTTCTGCTTTTTTTCTTGCCCTTCTTTTTCCGCAGATTTTCGTGCGCGCACAATTCGATTATAATCCGCTGGATGATGAGCTTATACCCTGCGCCCAGGCGGGCATATCGTTCCAAGTGGGCGACATACTGCAGGTACGCTGGCTCTAACCGACTGCGATGGGAATCGTGTCATTAATTGTGCTCGTTTCCCACAGATAATTAGCAAGGATGACCATCACTGGTGGCAGGCGCGCCTGGACACGGTGGGCGGTTCGGCGGGACTGATACCGTCGCCGGAGCTGCAGGAGTGGCGGATTGCCTGCCAGACGGTCGACAAGACCAAGCAGGAGCAGGGTGAGTACCGGGGTAGAGGCCTTGGCAGGCGTCTCGAAGCAAAACCTATCCGTGTTCTCTATGTGTAATTGGATGCTCGATATAATCAAACCAATCGTATGCTATATGAATAATTGTACTCATATTGGAAGTGTATGACGAACTCGTAGTTACTCGACAGAAAGTAAGGGAAAGCGCGCTCTCTCTATCTACGTCTCTTTAATACACCACACACAACACCCAATGACACCCACATCTGTACACTGAACACCCAGAGAGTTGCATGCCCCAAGAAAGTAGTCAAAAGAATACCTTTTCAAATTAAACCAAAAGAAAAAAGGAAGTGAAAGCCACCAAAAACGCTGCTAAATTTCAAGCTGAGCCAACCAAGACTCAACCTCGAACTCCCCCACGCACACCTGTACAAAACTCTTTTACTTAGTTGCTAACCATGATTCTCGCATCTCGAAAACCAATAACCAATAACCGAAACCAAGAAATCGCTATAAACTGTGTATGTATGATAATGTATAATGCAGGAGAACCGGGTGCTGGATGTTCCGCTCACGCAGATGGGTGTGATGGATCAGCAGGTAGTTACCATATAACCAAAAACCACCAACCACCACACCACACACCACAAAATCCAAACGAATCTCCGCAAGGAGGGCCGCCCAGACTCGTCTTTTAACGTTTCTTCTTGAGTTCCTGTTATGCCACAAACAATGCCACACTTACAAACCGTACTAAACAGCAGAATTTCTATCGATAGCATAAAGTTGTATAAAGAATTCAGCCCAGTATACCACAACCCGTATCCATATCCGAACCCTGACACCCACCCAAGTTCCAAAGTTGTAGCTTTCGTAGATGGCACCACCACTCAGCCCCAAGGAAACGAGTAGAACCACCTCTCATGATCACGTTCGCCATCCGCCACGAAGTCGTAGATGCACCTGAGACATCATTGTACCAAAAAGAATATAATAATAAGATGTGTGACGCCAGACGATTTTGTTGCTCTGGAATTTGTCAGGCTAAGTCAAGCCTCATGCAATTATATGTGAAAGCCATTGAGAGAGCACCAATTTCACCGCTACGGTCATACGACCTTATGCATCTTATTGTTATATTTTCTTTAGTTGTACTTTATATTCTCCCCAGTATTGAACCCCGCTTATAACCCCAAAACCCAACTCTTTGAGAGACTTAGATAGCCCAGAAAATACACACACAGAAACACACACCCTTTACACCTCTGCACGTTAGGCTGGCTTAAAGAACACACCGCATTTTCAATTTAATAAAGGCCGAGGACAGGCAGGAATCCGGACCCCGAAAGAACCAAAAGGAAATTGATTTATTCAGGGCCATTGTTGTATCAATCATCTAAAAGGATTTATCATAAACTCATCCAATAAGCAGAATCGTGCTTGCTTTGTGCTCGACTTTATCTCTAATGCCTGCTCTACAGCATGTTTGTGTCTGCTCTATAAGCATGCGGCTCTTAACCTACTCAGCTCTTCTACATATCTACCTGCCCCCCCAAATGAAACAATTTAATAATATTTGGCCTCCATTATAACCAACAGTTAACTGCTCCATCTTCGGGCGCAAGAAGAAGCAATGCCGGGACAAATACCTGGCCAAGCACAACGCCATCTTCGACACGCTCGATGTGGTCACGTACGAGGAGGTTGTCAAGGTGCCAGGTGGGTTCACCAGCCAGCCAGGACTTGAAGCTTGTTTATGTTTACGGTTCCGTTGTGTGCTCCCTCTCTTTTGCAGTTGGTGATCCGAACTTCCAGAGGAAGACATTGGTGCTATTGGGTGCTCACGGGGTGGGCAGGCGGCACATCAAGAACACCTTGATATCAAAGTATCCCGACAAGTACGCCTATCCCATTCCCCGTAAGTTTCAAAACAAAAAACATATCAGTATTTGCCTAAGGATGCTTAGATTGTCTACGTCGCTCTTTAAAAACGCAAAATCATCGCTCAATTACTTGAATTAATGATGCATAAGTCGTTATTTCCATTTTGTTTTCCATAAAAGTTGAATCACCATAAATTTCTAGCAAAATATGAGAATAAGTCATTTTTTTCTAGTTGAAGATACATTTAACTTTAATACGTTGCACTTTATACAGTCAGCTTGGCTTTTTAGATATCTGAATTGATTTATCAACCTTTGACACTGAATTAGAGTCTGTATAAGTCAATAATTTATAGCAAAGGATTGTCCATTAAAGTGTTTTAAAATGAGAAAGTCCTTGTATTGCAGATTAATAGTAATGTACTCTGACGACTTATATGGGTTACTAAACCTTTATATATTGTAACTTTTGAGCGATATTATTATCTATCATCCCTACATTATAAATGTGCTACCAAAAACTGTTCCATAATGCGACTCTTCTCCTCTCCCAGATACAACGAGACCTGCCAAACCCGAGGAGGAGAACGGACGCAGCTATTACTTTGTCTCGCACGACGAAATGATGGCGGACATCGGTGCGAATGAGTACTTGGAATATGGTAAGCCAGTCTTCCCTATATATTCCAATATGCTTACTTAACTCAAGTCCCTTCTAATTCTTAAAGGCACTCATGAGGACGCGATGTACGGCACCAAGTTGGACACCATTCGGCGCATTCACACCGAGGGTAAGATGGCCATATTGGATGTGGAGCCGCAGGCGCTAAAGATACTTCGCACCGCTGAGTTCACGCCCTATGTCGTCTTTATAGCGGCGCCCTCGCTGCAGAATATTGCGGATGTAAGAAGCTGTGTACACTTGATAGAGTCTAACCCATTCTAATTGCTTCCTTTGACCTTTCCGTTAACAGTACGATGGCAGCCTCGAGCGGCTGGCCAAGGAGTCGGAGATGCTGCGCCAGCTGTATGGGCACTTCTTCGACCTGACGATTGTGAACAACGACATCAGCGAGACGATTGCCACGCTGGAGACGGCTATCGAGAGGGTGCACACCACCCCGCAGTGGGTGCCCGTGTCCTGGCTCTACTGACAAGACAGTGAGCTGGAATGCCCCGACTGCCTCGAGGGCTGTGACTGCGAGTGGGATGCCTACACGCAGGCCTCCAACGTGGCGCTCTACTGAAGCGGAAGCGGACGTAAACAACACATCACTAACCACAACACACCACACACCACACACACACCATTAAAGTATTACCAAGGCACAAACAACAGCAACAAAAGCAACAGTAAAAGCAACCACTACGAGAGGACACAGTGAGGATGGGAGAACTGGAGGATTGGAAGATCACAAGATCGCAGGATCGGATTAAGAATAGAAGGCGCCAGGCGCCGAGCTATATAATTTAAGTGTAAAAGGGTATTATGGGAACTGCGGTCGCAAAGAAGTGTTAATTGTCAAACAACCAATTGTATTGCCTCCTTTTTGTGTGTTTTAGTCCTACGTTTATTGGTATTATTTTAACGTATTTTCTGTTTTAAGCCATTCCATGTTCAGTTTTGTTATTCTTTAAGTATTACCATTGTTTTGTTGTATTTGTTTTTATTCAGCATTTAGTCAGAGAGAGAAGAGCATTAAACGCTTATGTAAATTTTGCACTTGTTAGTGTCTAAGTTAACTGGAGCCCAAGCACTCCGAATTATTCTTACTCAGCGATTATTTCCGGCAAGAGTCTGGTGAGAAGGGCGGGGGCGTTGAACGAGTTAGTAAATTATAGAGAAAACTACGTAATTAAATATAATTAAACATAGACACGAGGAGACATACAACCAGAACACGGGGAGCAGACGGTAATAAGCGAATTATGATGTGAGCAATTTCAAGTGTTTCAAGCCAAGTAAGAACTAATTAATTACACACGGAGGAAGATCGAGTAATGACAGTGGTAGGGTCGCAAAGTGCACGTTTTAAATGCAATAAACATAACGAAAAAGTAACAAGAAAAACAGAAAAAATAGCAATTGCAAATGCAAACCAAAAAAATAAAGGGAAATTAATTCCAATCGAAACACTTACGCCACACACTCACACACGAAGGAAAATGGAAAAACCACATATAATAATAACAAAATACCAAATTGTTGACGTTTAATTGAATTCAATGGGAAATGAGTAAGCCACACAACCAAAAAATGCAATCAAACATAAAAAAAAAGTAATAAGAAAAGAAAAACCAATAATAATAATTGCAGCAGCGTTTAATTCAAGCAAAAGCAAAGTAAACAAATGGAAAAACATAGAGTGAGCACAAAAACAAAAAACAACACACATACTAACTGCAATTACGAATTAAAATAATTAGCAAAGGGAACGGAGATTAAGAGGAGATGGCAGGTCAACGCGAACAAAGCATAAACACGTATAAATATATAACAAAGGCGAGGAAAACAGGAGAAGAAAGTAGGAAAATGAGAAAATATGTATACACACATATATATATTTTTCGAACAACTCAAACTCAGGTTGGATACATTGAAAATCAGTCAGTTCAATAAGATTAATATAGCGGAGCGCTTCCTTTTAACCCACAGCCAAACCGAAACACTAAAAATATAAAGAGAAAACAAAAACGAGAACCTAAACTAACGAAAAGAAAGACCCAAGCCGAATCGAATGAGATCCTTGAGTCGCCTCTGAATTGATTTGAATTGAATCGTACACCCACACAGGCCCAGTAACCACCCAAGAGCAGCAGCTTCAAATTTTCGAGATACTTTACAATGACTGTCTTAGCAATCAAGCAACTAGATCAAGGATCCAGCGCTCAGTAATTTCGCTTTTCCCCCACTGTGTAGTGACGTTGTCCCCAGGCTAGATACCCTTTTCACAACTTAGCTTTCCTGATTTAGAGCTTCCGAGATGGAAGAAGAAGTCCCCAACTAATGGGATTATCTCGAATCGAATAGAGATCGCACTTGATATCGAACTTAGCGTAAAACACACCTAATACACATTTGAAAACACGTGCCACGGTTCTCCAGCAGTCTCAAAGCCCAACCACAACCACACTCGACCCACTTGAATTTCCCAACCGCACCTACACCCACACCCACACCCAGAAGAGAAGAACACACTCGTATATCCAGAACAATTCTATGGTTTCAAAATGGTTGAACAATTTTGCATAGAGTATTATCGTTAGGCGCTGGGCTATATCTTTTGGTTCTGAGCGGACAGGAGCAGGCAATGCAAATCATAGAAGTATCCCAGAGACAACCGAACCTACCCGAAAATACTGAAGAACTAACTACCTACCCACAACCACAAACCAAACAGCCGAGTGGCCAAATTAACTAAGTATTATACCTTAAAGCGAAGCGTGAAGAAACCTTATAAGGAACAACCTGGAGACGGGACGGATGTATGTACATTTTGAGGCTCCGCAAAACACCAAGAGTAAAGAAGAAGATGAAATGATTAGGAGAGAATGCTCAAATCAAAATCTAATATTTTACGGTATTAACAATGATTAGGAACGATTGAAGGACAGCATATATAGGATTGAATGTGTAGGATGGGGGAAACCGAACCGAAGGGCATCCCGAGAATGAGCTAGGATTTCAAAGGATTCGTTTCGTTTCGTTTTCGTATTTTTAATTGATCCTTTTTTCTTAGCCGATGCGAGCAAATTGTAGCTGTACTCTAAGAATAATTTCACACTAAGATTAAGTAAAAATTTATTGTTGATATTACATAGAAGAAAGAAAAGAAATGAGAAGAGACGAGCACACACGCATGAATTAGAATTTTTCTCTAATTTCATAAGTTAATGATTATGATGATGATACGGTAATGTCGATGATCGTGAAGATGAGTTGAAAGATGCTTATGATCTCCAAAATGTCAATATGTGTAGATTGACGCGATTTGAGCTAATTGAGTGAATTGTTATTAAAATAATAAATGAAATGAATGGATCGATCGGTCGGGGGTCTAGACCCGGATCGGTCGATTGGGGCGCAGCGCAGAAGGCCGCTGAGAGTTAGAAAATATCATTTAAAATAAATGATAAAAATGGCATTATATATACATAGTTTAAACATGGGATTAATAATAAATTAAAGTGGAAACAACAAGACCGAATGAGAAGCAGACGAAGAACGGGAATGCGAATTAAATAAAAACGAGTAAACACTGAAATACCGAATTTTAAATACATAAGTTTTGAATCATGATACAAGCTGCAAAGAAAGCAAAACAAAAACCCACACAGAAACCGAAACAAAATTAATAAAAAGAACTTCTATATATAAAACACAAAAACCAAGAGAAAGAAATATACGAGAGATACAATTTCAACTTGGGCTTTTGCAATGGTTTTCGGAAGACCCCCCCCCCCCCACACGTCCGCNCCGCTCGACTCAAAATCAGAAACTTTCGGAGTTCTTAGAAAGCCAGCGGCGATTCTTTCGAAGAAATGCTCGATGGACAGCCGGTTGGGGAGTCAAGGCAACGTGACAAGCGGATGCCCTGCAGCCATGGCTACGGCTACCTACCGGCGAGATACAGATACATTTGTCGTATCCGAAAGCTTCTAATTGAAACATTTATACACGAACTTCAAGCGTGTGAAGCTTGACCCAAATTTGCTTGCATGTTTTCAAGGTAATGCGAATTTGATACTTTCGTTTTTTATTCGGTTTTCGTCCAACTTTTTGTGTTATTATTTCTTTTTGGCACTAGACTCTAGTCCCAAAAGTTTTTGATTACAAAACACTGTCTGCTCGGTTCTATTGAAGTCTTGCGCAAGCCTCCTGGCCGGCCGAGCCAACTGCAATCATTTCAAGCTGCTCCAAGCCCTTTCCCCCGCTGTCAAGTTGGAAGTGGAAGCGACGCTGCGACGTGCCGGGAAATATTAATAAGCGGAAAAGCTGTCCCCCAACGGCAGCAGATGTCAGCATAGATATTTGTGCCAGGCCATTAGCATTAGCATTAACCATAACCATCACATCACCGTTGGATTGGAGGAGTAGAACTCGTGCTGGCCGCCGCCAGACAGTCATTGAACTGCAACTGCCGGTGGCTGCTTTCGCTGCAACACTTACACGGCAAAGAATAATTATAAACCTTCAAAAGAATTTCTAAGTTCAAGGATTTTGTATTATATTGCTCAAAAAGATTCACTTTCAGGTAATATGTTTTAATTTGTTTGCTTTAAAACTGTTTTGTCTTGAAAAACCTTTAAGGTATGAAAATGGGAATAGATAAAGTTAGATTTGATGTATTTATTTATTAATTTGACTATTAATTTAATACTTTTTAAAGCTATTTTAAAAAAGTGTTATTATGTTTATGCACTTTTAAAATTATCTGTTATCTATGATCTAACCTGTTGGCGCTCTAAATATAATCAGGGCCTCCTAACTTGACTTATTTTATGTTGCTTTGCATAGTCTACCTTTCCATTTTGCGGCAGCAGAGAAAAACTCATTTGAATCTAATAACTTCCCACAGAAATGATCTACAAAACTTGTTTTAATTTTGTTTGCGTGTACTCGACTTACTCTAGCAACATGTTGCTGGCATGGTGCAGTATATATGGCTGTTGCGGCTGCACTGTGGGGCAAACGCCATATTTTTAGGGCAAAACAAGATCTTTTCAAAATCTAAGCATGTGAAATATAGAAATTGACACTGAATATGATTATAATTAGAAAACAGCCCAGTTTTTCTGTTTTAACATGTATTTTATATTGAGTTTCTTATTTAATAAAGATATATTTTCTTCCTTCCTTTGATATTTTACATTTTCGGTTGAAACCTAAATTTGTCAAGAGACAGCAATTTTTTTTTTATATTTATATATTGATTTTACAGAGCTAGATAATTTATATAAATGTAAATGTATATAAAATATGAAAAATATCTTTCTTTTGGTATCATCAACTTTAAAAACAGAACGCTAAACTATAGATTTGTTTTTAAATCATTATTTTATTCCACAAAAATTGGTAGTTGTCCCCATTGTGCGCTGCCCGCTTCTGATCGTTGGCTGGTTCTCTCCGGCGATCGAGTTTTGGTAGCCAGTTGTCAGTTTGGTTTTGAAACTGCGCTCTGGAAGTTGTGCTGCTCGCGTTTGGAGTGTAAGTGTTGAGCCGCATTCGGATTCGGACTCGGATTCCGGCTTTTTAATCGCAATTGAAGGCACGTCGCGAGAGTGTCTGTGCCTGTGACTGGGTACTTGACTCGACTGTCACTCTGGCTGTCTGTCTGTCTGTCTGTCCGGTGTATGCTCTGTGCTCAGTGCTCTGTGTGTTGTTGCCGAAACCCGCGCGAATGTAATTCGATACCTCCGTCTGGGCCGATCCATTGATAGAGCCGCTGCTTATCACTCGAGGGCGCCAAGCGTAGAATCTCGACCCCTGACCCACAAAAAACCGTAAAGACTCGCCGCCTCTACGATGTGCCGCTCAAGCAATAAGCTGTGAGCAGCCCGCCTTGTGCAATGGCCCCCGGGTATCAAAGCGATAAGGCTAACCAGTGGCAAACCACTCTAGAGTGCGGATTAGTCTCCGGCTCTCCCGCCAAACGTCTCACGCCTCCTGCATCCCACGGCTGAGCCGAGCTTCTTCAGCTTAAGAGTCGCTTCTGGCCGCTGGTTACGTCAATTCCGATCCGCGTTTCGTGTTCTCGGCCAGGTAACTAATCAAAGAAAATAAAAATAAAAATAGCAGCAGCAGCAACAGCAGCAGCGGCACCTCAGCGTCAGCGTCAGTCGGTCGACTCAAGACAACTTTTGTTTAACACCGCTCAAGGAAACAACGCACACGGAGCAAGCATAAAATTAAGCGCGATATAAACTGCAGACCTTATGCCCCGAGTCGGTGGCAGTGGCGGGGCCGGTGCCCTTCGTCCGGCTTCACTCCAGGCCCAGACCACAAAAGAGCACATAAAATGCGCATAAAGAATCTCCAATTGACTGAGCTTCGCCACAGTGAAATACAGGCAGAAAAATGTGACGCTTTTCGAACATTATTGTTATTTTCAAAAGTGATAAATAAAGTTAAACATATGACATAGTTATTTGTGAGCGAAAAACTTTACAAAATTATAGAATTACAAAATTACATAGTAAAAGAGGAAGTACATAGTTTAAGTAGTGATGAGATGATCATGGTACCTTTTTATGGTGTTGCAAAGTTTTGTTAACCTAAAATTAAAATATTCGAACAAATGGTTAAATAGCTGACAGATAATATACATTCTGTCTTAAATACACAAGAACAAATTATTAATATTTTAATTTGTAAAAATTAAAATGCGTTTTCTTTACTCATTTTTAAAAATGGATATCAATTATATTTCATCTAGAATTTTAAATACATCCCAAAAAATTCTATATTTTATAAATTTTCTAACTTGAATTTGATTTTAATGATTAAAAAAGTTAAGGGAATAGAAATTTTGTAAAAAGGTTCATGAAGTGTGAATTCCTTGAAAAACTTTCTTATAAAATTAAATGAAAATCGGCCTTAAAATACATTTAAAGATATAACACAAAAACCATAGATAGATATATATCTTATTACCAAAAATAGACTTAATAAGAACCATTAGATGAATTTTCTCTCAGTGCATAGGGAGTCACAGTTGAACGAGTTGATTTTAGTTGCCTTTGCTTCAGAGTCCGAGTGCGCGCATTGAATTTTTGATTCAATTCGTCTTCTTCATCTCGAACTCCGGTTCGCGGCTTCGCGGCTTTATTTTGGGTCTTTTGCACAAGGTTATGCGTCCGCTATTGTAAATACCCCCCGCCACCGAAAACTAACTATCATTATGTCATATAACTTATGCCATTCAAGTGGGACGCGCAGATTTTGGAGCTCAAGCTCGAGTTTCGTTTGCTTGGACGTTCCTATGTGATTTTTCACGGAGCCATAAGCTCATTAGGGGTATTAAGTATAGAATTTGACAAACCCCAAGCAGCAGCAGCAGTGGAGGTTTCAACCTTCGCGATCGCATTTACCCCGCAGAACTCATAAAAAAAACCTTTGCAATCTCACAAGTTCATCATTTGGGGCCAAGCTTGGTGTGATAATCGCGTTGCTCTGACCACTGATAGTGGCGTTTGGCGAATATTTATTTATACATTTTTATAAACTACACAATCAAGCAAGCATTTCCTGGCGGCACGTTGGTGGTACTTATTGTTAGCCACAGAATCGTGAAGCAGGGAGAGGAGCCCACAGATTTTTTCTTTGTTCCATTTCCATTCAGGGGTAATACCATTACGGGCAATTTTCCCGTCATTCTTCCTGATGTTTTGATGTTTTTTGTTGTATTTTTTTTGGGTAAGTTAAGCGTCGCCTAGATTTTATGGTTCACGTAAATTGTTAACAATTTGAGTGTCATCATGGCTGTTTTTCGACGGCTGCCGTTTGCGCTTGACTGCTCGCGACAGGTGTGACTCACTAACGCGGCTAACACCCGGCTAACCTCTGTGCTATTTGGACCGTCAAACACGTCGACGTGCTGCTGATAACGACTGGTATTAAAAACTCTTAGAATGGGGCGCTTTGGGCCAATTTCTGGTACTCCACTGCGGCTGCTTCCTCGCCGGCCGTAATCTGGCTTAATCTTGGCCAGCTAACGGACAACCGGTCGTCTGAGGCGAGTGGACCAACAAGAAAAAACGGTTACGAGGCATGCAAAATGTTTTTAGGAAATAATTTGCAAGTCAAACCGACGGCGATATGTTTCGCTGCTGCTGCCGCTGCCGCCGAACCAATTTTGATGGCTTTACTTTGTGGCTATATATTTTTTTATGGCCAGAGTCCGAGCTGGAGATGGAGACGGAGACGTAGCCTGAGGCTAATTGCAGCCACTTAAGGTGACTCCGATCGGAGCAGAGCCACGGCTCATCGCTGACAGGTGGCCTCTGCTCAGCTCCACTCCACTCTGCTCTGGTCTACTCCGCGGAACTTGGAGCTAAACCAAGCTCAGACGGTTCAAGTTCAGAGCTACTGAAGGTTCACGGTCAATTAGAGCCCGCATGTATTATCGCCTCGCTTATATATGTATTATGTATAGTCGTGTGGAAAAGCAAACACGACGGCCCTGCAATTATGGCCAGTTATCTTATGCGGTTAACCCACTGTTTAGCAACTATTTTGTATACGGTTTAGTCAGTTTATAATACTATTAATTAATAAAAAAGACCTAGAATAAAAGAAAGAATGCACTTTTTAAGATCAAGAAAACACAAAACTAGTTTGTCACCGATTTTTACGTTTTACTAGAATTGAGAACCACTTAGCCTGTCACTAGAATTAATTAATTTTAATGATAAGTTTAAGATTTTTGTTTGTTTTATTTCAGGAATTTCTTAGAAACATTTTTTATGACCCAAGTTATGCAAATAAAATTAAATGGAATAGCTTTTCTCATATCAAAAAATTTAAAGTTAACTAGAATTCATTTGGATAATTTATTTTGGAGTATGTACCTTTATTATTACATTTTCCTCTGTTAGGAATAAATAAAAAAAAAAAACTCCTCTTTAACATCCTGCATTCCCATTTACAGTACTTACCTTGCATGCTGAGCGATGAGCCCGCGGAAGAGCCTTTTTTGGCTGCTGACGCTGGCGCTCCTGGTGGTCGGAGGAGGTCGCGAATCCCAGCTGCGGATTGGCAAGGCCATCAATATATTCCTGCGCTATGGATACCTAAGCATATCGATGCGGGTAATACCTCTTAATGACAGTGTTGAATCAGAGCGATGGGTCTTCAAGGAGCCCACCAGGAACATCTACAGGGTAAGTTGCCTCGCCTGCCCTTTTTAGTAAGCAAAACCTTAGAGCATTTGTTGTGGACTGTCAACACTTAATGATTAAGTATTTTCACATTCAAAGTATACATTAAGTCGAGCTCAAGCTCCATGCCTGGAATAATACTTGAAGCTATTATTTAACCGAGAGACACATGGGATTTTAAAGGGGCATCTCATTGCTCGATGAACCTCAATTAACCTTTGTAGAAGCTTCAATCATTTTTTAAAATGTGTAATTTGTGATGTGATTTCCCGGACAAAAGCTACATTTTTTTGTTGTAAACTTTATTTATTTTTATGGCGATTTTAGACCACTTTTTTTTATATTTGTTTACTTCTAATTAGGCTATTATCGCAAAACCAAGTACCATTTGTAAATTAGTTTCAATTAACATTAAAAGCTTTAGATTCCAAATTTAATTGAAGCTCCATAAAAACCACTTATAAAAGCATTGGATTCTATTTATGACAAAAAATGAAGCTGACTTTGGGAAGCTGAAGTTTTTGTTTTGAATCATTTGAATGAGACCCCTTTATCTAACTAATTCATCCCATATGGTACGCCCTCTGAATGTTTTATGACCATAATTTGGCTTAAACCCAACCGATTTTAGTGTGGGTTGGATTTTTCTTTTTTGGTTTTAGTAGCGAACTTTTCTTTATTTAAAACTCGATATCTAATTTTTTCCCATTTTTTTAGAATTTGTATGATGTAAATGAAAAAATTGAAAAAAAAATTACATTTTAGATTTGATCAATTTCTTCGGTAATTAAATCATCTATTAAAACTATTCATCAAAATGTATGACATTCCGTAATATTCTTTTTTTGAATTAAAAGATTTCTGAACCTTTCTGGGGTTTGACCTCTTATAACATTTTGTAAAAAAAATGGAAAAAAAATCTTTTATCCGACATGGGTAGATTTAATCGGCTGCTGAAGCTTCACAATAAAATTTATGATTTATAGGGTCGGAAACAAAACTTTGACGGATTTTAAGGGCTGGGGTAAAGAAAACTTAATGGTATTTTTAATAAGAACTTTTAAAAGTATTTTAAATAATTATGCATTAATAATAATTATATTGTTTCTCCCTACAGAACCTGAGTGGCCTGGCGGAGAGTCACGAGGACACCACTCCGGGCATCTTCCACGGCGACTTTCACATGGAGTTCTGCGAGAATCGGCGTCAGTTGTTCCAGGCCTACTTCCGAGACTTTACCATCGAGCGAATGGATAAGCCCTGGGAAGCGTTCACGGGCGGCTGGTTTCCAGACAATGCAGCCAAGAAGCTGGGCATCAACACTTCCTTCATCCAGGGGGACTACTCGTACGTCCTAGTGCGAGTGGTGCGGTTCCGGGAGACGGGTCGCCTGAACGCCGAGATCCCGGTGCACCAGCAACTGGAGCCGGATGTGAGGTCGCGAATGGAGCAGCTGGAGATAGGGAACATAACCTCTGCCGTGCGTTTCATGGACGCGGTAGGCACTCACTATGTCAATTCCTACACGACGGGGAATTCCCTTTACCAAGTGTTCGTGTACAGCAGAAAGAACTACCGCATGATCAAGGAGCGGATAAAGAGCAAGGGCCTGAACGGGCTTTCGAAGCTGGATCTGTACAACTACTTTGCGCCGTGGTTTGCCGAGCATCTCGGCCAGATTCGGTCGGCCAGTGCCAATGCCACCGTGGAGCGCTGGGCGAAAAGGAAGCTGCAGTACGAGTACTACGTGGTCAAGTATGTGACCCTGCTGAAGCTTCATGGGAACAGCACGCTTCTCCGGTCGCTGGACGCGCTGCTGGGCAACGATGCCATCCTCCAGCTCGACCTCAAGTCGCTGAATCCCGTCTTTCGGGAGCAGCCCGAAAAAGAAAGCTGGTTCCACGAGGTCCTCGACAACAATATGAAGCTCTGGGAGCTCAACATGCCGCAGAGTCATCCCAGCCGGTAGTCGCACACGAAAATACTCACATCAACAATGATTTTCAACTCATAAGGAACTTATTTTTTATCATTTGATGAATCGTAGTTTTCCTGTGCGATATATCCGGCCGCCAAGGATCAAAAGTTCCTAGATGCGTAGTTGTAGTTAGGTCCTCTAGTGCGTAGTTACTGTTCTGCCTGTGATAGTTTTAGGTAGTTTAATTGAATCCAGATCTAGAGTAACAACACATCTGACTTGCATTTTAGCCAACTAGCCTGTAAGATCGCCTTATTGCTGTACTAGTTTTCATACGCTAATTATACTGATCAAAGTCGAAGTGTGTGGCTTAATTTATTGCCTACTGGAGAGGGTATTTATACGAATCTTATCTGATTGAGCTTGCATTTCAACTTCCCATACAATTAATAATTCATTTTCGAGTTTGAATCAAATTCTGAAAACCAGAAAATACTGAATTGCCGTTCCAACTCGTTCTTTCACTGCTGCCCTGCTGTTTTTGTGAGTAAATTTCATTCATGACGCAATCTGACTTTAATTCATTTAAAAATATATAGTATCTTGATAATTTATAAAATTTTCTGCACAAACATTTAGCTTAAATGGAAATTTAAAATCAAAATAATAAAACTGTTACAAAAATGTCTATTTCGATGATGATATAAATCGACAAGAAGTTTAGTTCTTTAAAAACGGCCACAGAGGGATTTAAAAGAAGTCAAACTGTTTTATATTTGTTTTGTGTAACAAAAATATTAAATTCAAATTGAAATCTCAATAACATACAAGCCTGTTACGTCAAAAACCGTAACGTTCGGCGTACTTAGCGATTCGATTACGTTATTGTTCGCTTAAGTGTGACCAGCTCTATTGAAGATAGAAATCGTCTTTGTTTTATAGAGAAATGTAAACATTTTCGCCGGAAAGAACGGCGGGCACATTATTGCTTAAACGTGACAAAAACTTAAAAACATTGATTTTTGAAACTTGTTTTAAAATGGAAACCTTTAATACTTGTGCTGGATTTTGTCCATCCTGTGGGTCAATTCTGCCACCGCTACAAGTCAAAGGCAACGTCTTTTGCTATAACTGCAAGCAGGAATTCCTGCCGGACGGTGAGTATAGACTTCAAACATCGTTCGCATATTTACCCAAAATTTGTCTATCTTCAATAGTTTACAGCGGCGAGAAGTCAGAGTTCACCATCCACTTCAACACCTACGATCCCAGCAAAGTGTTCAACAGAACCAAGCACGAATCGGAGTCCTCAGAGGCGGATGGCCCGGTGGTGGAGCGCAAATGTCCCAAGTGCAACCACGATAAAATGTCCTATGCCACTCTGCAGTTGCGATCGGCGGATGAGGGTCAGACGGTGTTCTTTACGTGTCTCAAGTGCAAGTGAGTGCAATTAGAATATTTTTCGAACCTTTTTCCTTATTAATTTGATTTATTTTTGCATTTTACAGATTCAAAGAATCGGAGAACTCTTAGATTCTAACAATACCTCTTTATATAGACTTAACAACTAGTGGAAATAATCATGTCCTACAGCCTGCAAAATATAGAAGATACCAATTGTTAAAATACCGATTCTTTGGTCATGTTAGGAAAACCCACCTCGCTGGCTTTGAGGCGGTTCTTGGGATTGTAAACCACCAAGTTTGATACCAGATTAATTTCTACCGCGTGCGTGCAGCTGGGGAATAGGTTGTCCCAATGAATGCCCACGGAGTTGGGAAAGCTGCGTCAGGATTTGGATATATATTAAGTACTTGAGTTTCATCTTTAAAACTCACCGTATCTTGCTGTAGTCCGGCAAAGAAGTCAGCTCTGGCCACTGATTCAGACGCGGACTGCCGAGAGTGCGTATGATGATGGCCAACTGCTCGATATCGGTGGTTCCAGCGAACAGTGGTACTCCCCGCAGCATCTCTGCCACAACACAACCTGTATCATTAACATAATTATCATGATCTCTGGCAAAAATTAAGATATTCCCTGAGGAAACCCACCTGCTGCCCACATGTCCACCCCGGTGCCGTACTTCTGACTCCCCCAGAGGATCTCTGGCGCTCGATACCAGCGCGTGGACACTTGTGGCGAGTAGAGACGCGCCTCCTCCTCCGGAAAGTAGAGTCGGGCCAGGCCAAAGTCGGCGATCTTGAGCATATCGGTGTCGCTGATCAGCAGGTTGGCCGGCTTGATGTCCCGGTGCATCAGACCCGCCTCGTGGAGGTAGGCGATGCCCTTGAACATTTGGTGTGCGAACTTGCGGACCTGCTGGCGGCTCAAGGGGTTCACCTCGCTCTTCAGGCGACTGTACAGAGTATCCGGCTGATATTCCAGCACCAAGGAGAGGCCCGTCAGGTCCGGGTAAATCTCAATGATGTCCAGAATCTATAATTACTTAGGCAATTAGTATAATTTCTCATATTTACCCGGACAACTTACAAATTCGGACTTGCAGAGCTGAAGGGTCTTGATCTCCCGCAAAGTATTTAATGCTATATTGCCGAACTTGTTCTTGAGGGCCACTTTTTTGATGGCCACCTCCTTGTTGTGCTGCAAATCGATGGCCTTAAACACGCAGCCATGGACGCCCTCGCCGATTTTCTCGAGCATTTTATAGCGACTTGGGGCATAGTCCTCCATGGTGGCCGCCGCTGACAATTTTCAATTTGGTAATTGCCCCGACGGGTTGTCCATTTTTTCCGATTCCCCGTCGTCCGTGGTAACGGCCACAACAAATGCACCGCGTGGCCAGCTGACGGTCGGAGCCACCACCTGTTGCTGCGGCATGTTTACAAACGCCAACGTTCCGGGGGTGGGTTCCGGAAAGCCTAGGCCAAGGCGGAGCTGTCACAGCTTTCGCGGCATCGGGACATGCGCACATCCTGCCTCGAATTCCTCCTGTCAGCCAAGTGTCAAGTCAGGGGGATACATAATTTTTCGGACCCTCGCACTGTAAAAGTTCTTCGTTGGCCGAGAGTTTAGTTAAAAAATAGTGAATAAAATGAGAATGGCGGCGAAGTGAATTCCAACTCCAGGATAAGCAAAGCTGTTGGGTCAAATTGGAGTTCCAAGTGAGTGCGGGTGCAGTGCCTGAGGTGGAGCTGTGAAGCAGTGAAGCTCTTCGCGTGAAAACGGATACTAAATAATGCAGGGTCATTAAATCATCAAATTGCTTTATAATTACAAAGAGGGGCAGCTGGACTGCTGCAATTTGAGGCAATTTCGCTGGCTCTGGCCTTAGCCTTGCCCCCATCAGCCCCGCCAACGGCATGCGAACCCACGCAAATATGGGGCGCAGCCTTGCCTTCGAACAGCCTTGGCTTGGCTCACCTGCCACCGCCCACCTGGCACCAAGTTCACGTCCCCGATAAGCCCTATTCAAACTCAGAATCGTTTTGCAGCCCACGCGGTCAACATGTTGCAACGCCCGAGTGCCCGGATACCCTTTGTCGTCGTTGGGCTGCTCTTCCTGCTGTCCTGGAGCGGTGCTTGGGGCAGGACCGCCAAGCGATCGGACGTCTATATAGCAGGCTTCTTTCCGTACGGAGATGGCGTAGAGAACTCGTATACGGGCCGCGGGGTCATGCCCAGCGTGAAGCTGGCACTGGGACATGTCAACGAGCACGGCAAGATCTTGGCCAATTATAGGCTTCACATGTGGTGGAACGACACGCAGGTGAGTTCGTCATCTTTCAAGGATCTTTAAAAATTTGACAAGTAATTGATTTTTTTATGGTAATTCTTATATTTCCAGTGCAATGCTGCCGTCGGCGTCAAGTCCTTCTTCGACATGATGCACTCGGGACCCAACAAGGTGATGCTCTTTGGTGCCGCCTGCACGCACGTCACCGATCCCATTGCCAAGGCCAGCAAGCACTGGCACCTGACCCAGTTGAGCTACGCGGACACTCATCCCATGTTCACAAAGGACGCTTTCCCCAATTTCTTCCGGGTGGTGCCCTCGGAGAACGCCTTCAATGCGCCGCGATTGGCCCTGCTCAAGGAGTTTAATTGGACGAGGGTGGGCACTGTTTACCAAAACGAGCCGAGGTACTCGCTGCCGCACAACCATATGGTGGCCGACCTGGATTCCATGGAGGTGGAGGTGGTGGAGACACAGAGTTTCGTCAACGATGTGGCCGAGTCGCTAAAGAAGCTACGGGAGAAGGACGTGAGAATTATCATGGGCAACTTCAACGAGCACTTTGCACGCAAGGCCTTCTGCGAGGCATACAAGTGGGTGGTCATTCTATACGTTACTGGGATTTTCCATTATTATTATTATTATTTATGCACTATTTTCTCTCCTTTTCAGACTGGACATGTATGGCCGGGCCTATCAGTGGCTGATCATGGCCACCTACACCACAGACTGGTGGAATGTGACTCAGGACAGTGAGTGCAGTGTGGAGGAGATCTCCACGGCCCTAGAGGGTGCCATTTTGGTGGATCTGCTGCCCTTGTCCACGAGCGGCGACATAACAGTAGCTGGCATTGTGAGTAAATAAATAATCTATATTAAATATATCTCTTATACTACGCTTCCAATAGACGGCGGATGAGTATCTGGTGGAGTACGACAGGCTAAGGGGAACCGAGTATTCCCGATTTCACGGCTACACCTACGATGGCATCTGGGCCGCCGCCTTGGCCATTCAGTATGTGGCCGAAAAGCGCGAGGATTTGTTGACACACTTTGATTATCGCGTGAAGGACTGGGAGAGCGTTTTCCTCGAGGCTTTAAGGAACACCTCCTTCGAAGGCGTCACAGTGGGTTTATCTACAAAATATTTGTAATATAAAAAACTAATTGATATGTCTTTTAAAGGGACCCGTGCGGTTTTACAACAACGAGCGGAAGGCTAATATCCTGATTAACCAGTTCCAGTTGGGCCAAATGGAAAAGATAGGCGAATATCACTCGCAAAAGTCCCACCTGGACTTGAGTTTGGGCAAGCCGGTGAGGTGGGTGGGAAAAACTCCGCCCAAGGACAGGACCCTGATCTACATCGAGCACAGCCAGGTGAACCCCACCATTTACATAGTCTCGGCCAGTGCCTCGGTCATTGGCGTGATTATAGCCACAGTTTTTCTGGCCTTCAACATCAAGTATCGAAATCAGAGGTGGGTTATTTGCAATATCTACTATGAGTCCTTTTAATTTTCCATTCATTTCCCTCTAAAAGGTACATCAAGATGTCCAGTCCTCATCTGAACAACCTGATCATTGTGGGCTGTATGCTGACCTATTTGAGCATTATTTTCCTGGGCCTGGACACCACGCTGAGCAGCGTGGCCGCGTTTCCCTACATCTGCACAGCCCGGGCCTGGATTCTGATGGCTGGCTTTAGTCTCAGTTTCGGAGCCATGTTTTCCAAGACTTGGCGGGTGCACTCTATATTCACTGATCTTAAGCTCAACAAAAAGGTCATCAAGGATTATCAGCTGTTTATGGTGGTTGGCGTGCTGCTGGCCATTGATATAGCCATCATAACCACCTGGCAGATAGCAGATCCCTTCTACAGAGAAACGAAGCAGTTAGAACCGCGGGTAGGTTAATTCTTAGAATTTTTAAAGAAATACTAACTAATGTTTATTAACCACAGCACCATGAGAACATTGATGACGTGCTGGTCATACCCGAGAACGAGTACTGCCAGTCCGAGCACATGACCATCTTTGTCAGCATCATTTATGCCTATAAGGGCCTACTATTGGTTAGTTATTAATTAAGCCATACATGTATTTATAATATTAATTTAATTTATTTTTTATCCGAAGGTTTTTGGCGCCTTTTTGGCCTGGGAAACCCGTCATGTTTCCATACCCGCTCTGAACGATTCCAAGCACATCGGCTTCTCCGTTTACAATGTGTTCATCACGTGCCTGGCCGGAGCGGCTATTTCCCTGGTGCTATCGGACCGCAAGGATTTAGTTTTTGTCTTACTCTCGTTTTTTATAATTTTTTGTACGACAGCCACTTTGTGTTTGGTGTTCGTACCGAAAGTAAGACTGGTAGTAAGGAAGTTTTGTAGTTTTTGTAGCTGTTATACATATATACTTGTGCAAAATGAATGTTGTTCAAAGCGGCGGTGTCAGTTCGATCGGTTTCAGATCGGCTGGAAGCGCACCGGGGATTAGAATCGATCGAACTTCACCGTCCTCTGATCTGATACTTTCTCTTGGTGTTGGTACACATTATTGATACAGAAACAACACGCACTCTAAATTCTCGATCTCGAAAAGCTATATAACACTACAGACCAACTATAAACTTGAACTTAAACTTCTCGATCAGCAGCAGCAGCCAGGCTGGACTTCATAGCCTGGCTGCTGCTGCAATCCCACCATAGTCTGTGTCTATCCTATCTCACTCACTTCGTAGCCGTTGCTCCTTCCTAGATGTAATCTCTGGATACATATTGTTAGCTAACTCGTGCGAATCACTTTGCAGCTGGTGGAGCTAAAGCGGAATCCCCAGGGCGTGGTGGACAAGCGGGTGAGGGCCACCCTGCGACCCATGTCCAAGAACCGACGCGACTCCTCCGTCTGTGAGCTGGAGCAACGCCTAAGAGATGTGAAGAACACAAACTGCCGCTTCCGGAAGGCGCTTATGGAAAAGGAGAACGAGCTCCAGGCCCTTATCCGCAAGCTGGGACCCGAGGCCCGCAAATGGATTGACGGTGTGACCTGCTCCGGGGGTGGAGCTACTGCGGGAAGCGAACTGGAGCCCATTTTGGGTGATGATATGGCCAGGCTGTCGGCTCCCCCGGTGCGAAGGGAGATGCCCAGCACGACAGGTGAGTAGACGTGGGGGAGGTGGATTCCGAGACATGTTCATGCATTGCGCCCTCTTCGCCATAGAAGTTACCGAGCTGACGTCCGTGGATAGTGTGACCTCGACCCATGTGGAGATGGACAACTCCTTTGTCTCGGTGCAGTCCACGGTGCTGGCCCCATCGCTTCCGCCGTAAGTTTTTGATATTGTTAAACCTCACATGTCTAAATAAAGAATTGTATATTTATATTTTATAGAAAAAAGAAAAAGCAATCCATTGTGGAGCATCACACGCATGTGCCCGCTCCAACCATGATGCAGCCCATACAGCAACAGCTGCAGCAGCATCTCCAGCAGCAGCAGCAAATGCAGCAGCAGCAGCAAATGCAGCAGCAACAGCAACACCAACAAATGCAGCAGCAACATCACCAGCAGCAGCACCACCGTCACCTGGAGAAACGGAACTCGGTGTCAGCCCAGACAGACGACAATATCGGAAGCATCACCAGCACTGCCGGCAAGCGGAGCACTGGCGACTGCTCCAACCTGCGGGAAAGACGCCAATCAACGGCCTCGCGCCACTACGACAGCGGCAGCCAGACGCCCACGGCAAGGCCCAAGTACAACAGCTCGCACCGCAACTCCTCCACAAACATTTCCACCTCGCAGTCGGAGCTGAGCAACATGTGTCCGCACACCAAGCCCAGCACTCCGGGTGTGATCAAGAGTGAGTCCTCATCATTCCCAGAGGTTATAAGTAGATATTTATTTTCATTTTTTCCCCCTAACTGTAGCTCCCACTGCCTCGGACAATCGCCGGACCAGCATGGGCTCCGCCCTCAAATCGAATTTTGTGGTGTCGCAGAGTGACCTCTGGGACACGCACACGCTGTCACACGCCAAGCAGCGCCAGTCGCCGCGCAACTATGCCAGTCCACAGCGCTGCACGGAGCACCACGGTCACGGGATGGGTATGACCTACGAAACGAACACCACATCGCCCATCCAACGGTCCGTCTCCGAGAAGAACCGCAACAAGCACCGGCCGAAGCCGCAGAAGGGCACGGTGTGTCAGAGCGAGACGGACAGCGAGCGGGAGAGGGATCCGCCGCCCAGCAGCCAGGCGTGCGTGCAGACGCGAAAGATAAGCCGAAACTCCAGCATCCAGCACGCCGCCCACCACCACAGCTCTCCGAATGTGGCCCCGGACAAGCAGCGGGGCAAGCAGCGCGGCAAGCACGAGAGCAGCAGCATCTACGGCGCAAGCAGTGAGACGGAGCTGCTCGAGGGCGAGACCGCCATCTTGCCCATCTTCCGAAAGCTCCTCACCGAGAAGAGCCCCAACTACAGGGGCCGCAGCGTCGTGGGCCAGAGCTGCCCGAATATATCCATAAAATGCGATATCGTCGAGTACTTGTAGGCGATGTAGTCGAGCTCCTCCTATTGTTAGAAGATCGATCCAGTTACAGTGTAAAGAGATTACCTTTGTTTTTTCGCGTTATGCATCTACGAACTATGTGCAGCAGGAACCACACCATTTAGAGAACTAGTAGCAATGATATGGGATAGTTGAGAAATAAATTACGATTTAAATTAATCATAAGTCATGGGAGTTTGCTTCTTTGGTGGTGAGGTATACTGTGTAATCTTTTATGCCGTTGTGACAGTTGCAAGACCGATTTAAAACAACACATGATTTATTAAGCCTTTTGACATATGTATTTCAAATCGGAAACTTTCAAATACATATGTATATTCATAAATTTTGTAGCAACTGAGGGAGAACAACCCACTATCTGCACCACAGATGCTGCCCACCTACCAGCATCACAGCGACCCGAAGAGCGTCTACTTCCGGTTGCCATTTCCCTGGGTGGCGCTTACCTCATTAGGCCTGGCCCTGGTCGGTTTCATTTTCGTCGTGGCCTGGTCGCTGGCCTTTGACTTTGAACGGAGCACCTACACCAATTGCCATGTGACCAACTATCTGCCCTCCATATCGGCGGCCATTGGGAACTACGAGCCCCAGCAAACGGTCTGGCAACTGGCCATCTTTTTGCACTTTCCACTCCGGCTAGTGCTGGCCAAGGCGTACCGGGAGCATCATCTGAAGGACTTTAGACGCTGCCGGCAATTCCTGGGCGTCGTGGCCTATTGCTTGAACGTGGTAGAGGTCCTCGCCCTGCTCTGTCTCTCCTTCTGGACGTCTTCGGCTCACTACAAGACGCACCGCACCGCGTTTTTGTTATTCATCGCCTGCTCCGAGTTGTACATGCTAATTTCGTACCTTTTGTATAGGAGTGCACCGGGGGCACGGCTGCTGCCGCTCGAGGCGAAGTCGCTGAGGTACAAGAGAAACCTTTTTTCGGTCAATGTGGTGTCCTTTGGCTTGGCGGCATACTGCTTCGTCAGGCACAATTCCCACTGCGAGGCGGGAGTCTACACCTTATTCGCCTTGTTCGAGTACGTCGTGGTGCTGACCAACATGGGATACCACGTGATCTCCTCCTGGGACTTTCCCGCGCTCTGCGTGGTGTGCGACGCCCACCATGGACTTTACTTATCAGAGTTTTAAGGAGCTAATCACAGATTAAACGATTAAAATTAAAGTCTAAGAAATTATATATTTATATTTATTTGCGCATGTTCTCAAGCTTTCAAGCTTTCACTTACGATGAAAATAATTGATAAAAAATATATTTTACTCCCCGAAACCCTTTAATTCATTTTACAAATGCATCCCCTGTTTAATAGTAAACATCACATTTCTCACTGTGTAGCAAGCAAATACGGCAAATTTAATTTATTTCATGATGCAAAATGTATGATGGGATGATCTATTGCAGAGCAATGC
The DNA here is from genome assembly GCA_018904565.1 of Drosophila tsacasi. Taxonomy (NCBI): domain Eukaryota; kingdom Metazoa; phylum Arthropoda; class Insecta; order Diptera; family Drosophilidae; genus Drosophila; species Drosophila tsacasi. The sequence continues at coordinate 60,991 of JAEIHY010019087.1, forward strand.
GCCGGAAATGATTGTTGAGGGGACCCTCGTCCGAGTAGCCGGCGATTTCCTGGGGAATGATGCCGGACTCCTCGATGGAGGTGCAGGGCCGGCACATGCACTCCAGCGGTGCCTTGGTCAGGACCTTCTTGAACTTTCGCTCGCCGGGCTTTACCTTGGGACAAAAGAGAGAGACGGAGGCCTCGCGTTCCCCAGACTCCTGGCAGCACATGCAGGAACGCTCCATCTGCCAGATCTTACTGCCAGACACCTTTAAGGAATTCGTTAAAAGAAGCAGGAGTTTTCTTTTAAAAAATCACTAGATCCCACCTGGATATAACTGGCGCAGCGACCCACACAGGCGAATGAGGGTATCGGCTTGGGCACACATCCGGGATACTGGAGCACATGGATGACGGGCGTCACCTGGCAGTCGTCGCCCAGATGCGTGATGTCTGGAAAGGGAGAGGGAACCCCTCAGATCTAGAGGAAATATATAAAAGTCCCTTACTACCATTTTCGGTTGCGGCCACTGCGTTGTCCGCCTGAGCGGTGCAGAGCTTTAGGAGGCTGACCAGGACGCAGTAAAGTAGGACCAAGATGAAGAGCTTGTTCTCGTGGCGTAGGAAGTGTCGCAGCATCTCGTCGGTCCGGCTGCGAGTGTGTCTCGCGAGGAATGGAAGACGCTGTCCGCTGCCGGTGGCCTTATATGTACCGTCTTGGCCAGCGGAAGCCGCAGTAATGACCCGACTGCGTGAATTATGGCCTAATAAAGCTGCGCGCCGCCTAAACCTTTTTGCCTAGTAATTGCGTACACGAAAAGGGCATTTCTCCCGTGGCGCAAGACCACGCCAATCTCTTTATTTCCCCTCCAAACCCACACACATAAACACATCATCCAGCTAATCAGAGCCAGGCCACTAGGCTGGTCAACGCCAGCAGCAGTACCACAATAGAAGTGGCTTCCTGACCGGAACTGCCGTTTCTGCGGCTCAAAAAGATGACCAATTTGTCCAGACGCTGCTCCGCCCACTGCAGGTTCTGCTCGACCGTGTCCAAGGCCTTGGAAAGCATCGAAGCCGACTGTCCGAAGAGCTGCTGGTTGTCCTGGTAAAAGTCTTTCAAAAGCTGCTGCTGCTCGCGCGTCGTGAAGTACTCCGCCATGTCGCTGACCACCTCGGCAGTGTCCGACCAGCTGCCCAGACTGGAAAAAGAAATATTTATAAACAAAGAATCAAATAAATAAATCATGTTTATGCCTACTCCAATGCCAGCTCGGTAATGTTCTGGGTTATCATCTCAAAGATGGGCTGCACCAGGTCCGGATTCTGCTCATAAAGACGAGCTATTCCCGCTTTCTTGTTCTCCACACTCACACTCCACTCTAGGATCATCTTGTAATAGTAGGTCTCATAGTTGCTAGTGCAACTCGTGGCCATCCAGAGCATCTGCTTCTCGCTGGGGCGAGTCTCCAGGAAATACATGCCCCAAACCATCATTAAAGAGCTATAATCGCTGGCAGCGGCACAGTAAAAGGTTTCCCGGTAATCCGGGGAGGGTTTTTCTGGCTCCGTGGTGAACATCACATTGATCTTTTCACGGCATCGATTGACCTGATAGCGGCACAGCCATGTGACCAGTTTATTTCGATGGGCCACATCCAGCGGCGTGTCCTCCGCACTCCAGCCGAGACCCAGCTTCTCGAACACATCTCCCGTAATGTCGGTAAGGTAGCTCCTGAAGCTGGGCAGTTGCTCCGGCGTCAGACGCTTGGCCACAAGATTCAGGTTATCGTAGACAGCATACCACGGCACGTAATCCAGCTCCCCACTAAGGTATTCCAAGAACTCGAAGACTTCGGCGTAGTCGAGGTAACCAACCCGTGCGAAGTTAAACAAATCGTCGATGATCTGTGCCCGGTTCTCGACAGGAATACCACTGTGATTGGAGGCCGAGAGAGCCACTTGCAGGGCACTCATCAGAGTGGGATCGTACAGTACCCGCTGGTAGTTGGACTGCCTCAGATTTAACACGATCCAGTCGATTGGCTCCTCGAAATACAGTCTCACCAGATCTGTGATCTTGTCCATGTAAGTGAAAGGGGTCGTGTTGTAAAAATTGGGGGCCAGATTAGTGGCATACGTGATGGGCACCGTGTACCGAAGGGTTTTGTCGCTGCCATCCCCGGGATTCAGCAGGAAACGCTTCTGCTCCACATGGATAAAATGATCGCTAGTTGCATTAACCATCAGCATGGGATAGCCAACCTGTTCAGTGTAGTCAGCGAAGAACTTGGTCAGGTCTACATAGGGAGTCGCTGGCCAGTTTTCGAAGAGGTAATAGAACAGATTTCGGGGAACTGTGTTCTCCAAGTGACTAGAAAAAAAGGAGATCGTTGCAGAATATTTGCTTATATACTAAAATTCCGCATTATTCCTTACTATTCTTTCAGGTAGCTCCTGATGGCCGTGTCAAAGTTATCCGCTCCCATGGCATTCCGCCACATCCTAACAATGCAGGCTCCCTTGGCGTAGGTGATTCCACTGAACTTGTAGGCTATCTGGGCGGGGGTTTGAATCTCTGACTCAGGACTTGTCAAGGGCTGGGTGGAGTTCCTTGCATCCGTGCCGAAGATCAGCTGCATTTGGCGCACCACGAACTGCTCGTCCAAGTGGTACTCCGGGTAGAGCTGCAAAGAAGCAAGCATATATAATATTATGTATTGCATATTATCCTGCAAGCAGGATCTCACCTGATGAGCCATGAAGTACTCGTAGTAGCGGGCAAAGGCCTCATTCAGCCAAAAGTAGCTCCACCAGTCGAAGGTAACACTGTCCCCAAACCACATATGCGAGGTTTCGTGGACGATGATGCGGGCGGCGAACTCCTTGTCCGACCAGTCGTCAGTGTAGCCCGGCTCCTGGATAAGGACATCATCGCTGTAGATGATGAGGCCCCAGTTCTCCATGCCGTTGTGCGGGAACCTAGGGGAACTGGCATACTGCAGGACATCGTTACCCAGCTGCTTGTAAGGACTCTGGAACAACTCCTCGTAGGCGGGTACCGCCTTCTGACCCACTTTGTAGCTGAACTCTGTGTAGTTGTAGAACTCCGGGCGGGTCAGGACTGCAAAATCGCTGATATTACCCCGGGCCGTGTAGCCGGCGATCATGAAAGCCAAAAGGTATGTGGACATCACAGGGGTCTCTTGGAAGTGATCCACAAACCGACCTTGGCTAGAATTCAATACAGTAAAGATTAGGATAAACTACCTAGGGAGCTAAGGATTAACTCACTCTACAGCCGTGGTCTCAATTAACCTAGTGTTGGCAATGGCTTGGTAGCCATTGGGCCTCTCGATCTGCAACAGGAACTTGGCCTTCATGGCGGGCTCATCGAAGCAGGGCAGTACAAGGCGTGCGTTGATGCGCTGCATCTGCGTGACGGCCATCCATTTGGTGGCATTGGTATTCTGCTCCACATAGCTGGCGGAGAAGAGTCCCGCCAGATCTGTGCGAATGCGTCCCACGTACTTGAAGCCCAGCGTGTAATCTTTTTCAGGCTGAAGGGCCTGCGTTAACGATACATTCACCTGCTGGGTGGCGGCGTCATAAATCAGCCGGTTGCTGGCGATAGTCTCGACTTGCGCACCTGTTGCGGCGTCAAGCAACCAGCAATCCGATATGTTAAGGCCGTCAGAGTGTAGTGTAATCACGGTAAGGGGTTCGCTCCCGGACAGCCGCAGAGTTATCGCCACCTCGCCGTCGAAGAGAGAGGGCTCGGCGGCGTCTCTCAATACGCCGATAGTCAGGTTGTAGTGAGAGGGAACAACGCTACCACCCAGCCGGTAACTCGCTCCCGCCGCAGTGCCGGTCAGCAGGGCGAAGAGAAGCCCCACGAAAGCCACAAAAAATCCCAAGCAAGATCCGTTCATGCCGACAGAAGTTCAAATACTGAGACTACGGCACTCTGCCGGATCGCCGAAATCATAAAGCGCAAATAAAAGTTCCCCCTGGAGGTGATTAGATTACGGCCTGTTCGTATCAATAGAACAAGCTGTCACACCTCCCATAAATAATTACACCCACATATGTTCGGGTCGCACTTATTGTTAATTAAAGTAAATAATTACACTAATAACGATATTTAACTGCCATGGGATTACAAGTGAAAGTGGATGGTTCTTCTCGAAAATACAGTTTTACAAGTTCTTATAAGAACTTACAAACAAATATACCAATATTAATAATATTAATAATTAATAAGTAACACAAATCTTCATTAGGGTCTAGTTTGCAGCTCTTACGAGATGAAAGTGACAAAAAAATATATAATTATTATTAATTTATTCATAACTTATTAATATACATATTAATTTTAAAATAATCAAGTAAGGAAATATACTTTGGGAGCCGAAGTTTGTGTGCTCTTGCCGTTTGTAATTTTATCAGAAGACGGAACCAAAAAACGATCAAACCGAAGCCAAAAATGCATTACCATAATTCAATTCAAAAAGTTGTTATTTTTATCAAAAAAGAAACACGTTTTTCGTTTTAAATAGTAACCTGAAGATGAATAAATATTTATAAATATAATAAAAAATATGTTTGCCTTTTAAGCAGATCCATGAGGCACGCCCCAAGGAAAGGCCTCAGATCGAAGTTTCCTCTCTAAGCGATAGTGATGTAGCATCCCATGAATCGATTGATCTACGATCCGGAAAAGGGTGTTAATATCGTCGTTCTACTCTCCAATATCCAGAAGAAGCTTCAGTTGTCATCTGGCCAGGATGATAAGGGTGTTAAGAAAAATCCATAGATAGAAGCGACCCACCATGGCTGATATTTCTTCTAAACTGTAACGCTTTGGCTTTAGCTGTCACCCCTCTTTCATATATTATATTTTAGGGTCCCTGAAGTTCCTCCTTGTTTGCTTTGTTATTAAAGGACATTAATTCTTACTAAGCTGTGGGTGTTCCTTTCGAGGTGCTAATAAAAAGCGGAGGTGCTGGATTTATTGGGAGTATTCGTTACACATGCACAATAATTATGAAAATGCTGTTATCTAGATAATGGTCCCTAGCCATGGTATCTCTTATAGAGAATCTCTATTACGAAAACAAATGTGCTCAATAGCATACCACCAATGTAAACCTTTATAAACACTGAGAAGAAATCCAGGTTCAGCGGCTTCCAGGCAGTGGCCTCGTCGACGGGAAACTTAGAGATGCCTCTGATGTCGCAAAACTTTTGGAAAGTCATCTGCAGCCATTTTTCCTGGAGGCCGGTCTCAAAAATCTTGTAGAAGTAATCTGCGAAGATGAACCTCAAAGGAGAGTGCGGCGAGATGGGCACCCGCAAAAATTGAGTACTGGAGCACAGCTCGGGTCCAGGGATAGCGAATCGCTTGTTAAACATACGCTGCTGGTAATACTGATATCCCTTCCAGTTGGGAGTGGACACAACATATGTATAGTTGTCGTTCAGGTCGATGAAATTTTTGTATAGTGTCTGCTCATCAATCACATCCACCAGATCTGCCAACGAGCTGGGCATTCGGTTGTCCTCGAAGGCCTGCTTTATGTAGGGACTATCTGTCTGGATTCGAAGGCCACTGGCTCGCATCGATTCCACATCCTTGATGGGCGGATAGTAGACTCCCGTGGTCAAGACCGTACTTAGTACGGAGACAGCTGCACCGAGCACTATTCCCACAAACAGGAACGAGTATACCTCCATTATTTTGTCCGCTAGGGGCAATCGATTTAACTGGCCACCTGGCAGTGGAATACCCAACGCAAAACGAAGGGTGCTGAAGAACGTTGCCACCACGGATCGACGACGATGGGCCATGTACTTGACTCCAAATACGACCACGGCGCTTATTAGCAAGAAAAGGTGAAAGAAGGGACTTACTGCCTTGTCGAAATATCTGTCGAACGGGATCTGCCTGTGAAGCGGCAACACCAGGCACATCTGTGAATCCGTCACTATGGGACTGTAGACGTAGGTATCGTTGGCCACCAGATTGGCCGCCATGTCGATTCTCCGGTCGCTTGACAATTCAAGCATCTCGTAGTTTGAGCTCTGAGATTTTTTGATTAGCAGAATGTCCATGCTTGCGTTGATGTAGCGCATGAACTCCACCACCATTATGCCAACAGACCCGGACAAACTTATGTTTCCGCCGCCTATAACGTCCGCCTGTTCCGATGAGTTGTACTGCAGCAGGAGAGCATTATATGAAAGAGGCATTCAAGAAAATAATCCTCTTTTGAAACTCACCACAAATATTACGGGAGGATCGTGGACAGCCTGAACAAGGAATCTGTGGCCTTGTCTCCGGATAATGTTCTCAAAACTGCTTGCTTTAGTGAGCCGTCTCACAGTCACATTGGGGGAGTAATTGTACGACCAAGTCTCGAACTCCGACTCACCCCGAAAGAAGAGAATAACACGGTAAAACTCTCGTTCATAGCACCAGGTGAAGAATTCCCGCATCTCAGCCATGGTCAGGAGTCGGTTATCATCGCGCGGTGGCACATACAGAAAGCAGAAGAAGTAATTGGAGAGTTCCGGTTCGTTGAGAACATCCAGAGTGCGATCATTTAGGCCGCTAAATAAAGCGATCACCACGTTGTTGGCCTCCGGATAGCGGCGATTAAGCGGTCGTCTCTTGGCTGAAACCGTATATACGGGCACTGAGAAGTGATTCATGATGCGCTCCGCAAGGGAAGGTCTCAGATCGAAGTTTCCTGTATAAGCAATAATGCTGTAGCATCCCATGAATCGATTTATATCATCTACGATCTGGAAAAGGGTGTCAATATCGTCGTCCAGCTGATTATCCCACTCTCCCATATCCAGAGGAATCTTCAGTTGTCCTCTGGCCAGGATGATAAGGGTGTTAACCAAAATCCAAAGATTGAAGCGACCCGTCATGGCTGCTATTTCTTCTGAACTGTAAATCCTTGGCTTAAGCTGTCACCCCTATTTTATATGTTAGAGAGACCTGAAGTACCTTCTTGTTTGCTTTGTTATTAGAGGACATTATTTTTAACTACGCTGCGGATGTCCCTTTCGAGGTGCTAATAAAAAGCGGAGGTGCTGGATTTATTAAGAGTAATCGTTACACATGCACAATAATTTTGAAACAAACAACATTTAGACACTTATCTCTAGCCAT
>JAEIHY010019090.1:0-17172 GCA_018904565.1 Drosophila tsacasi
GCTGCAAGGGTATACAAACTTCGGTTTGCCGAAGTTAGCTTCCTTTCTTGTTGTATTTTATATAACATTCTACAGGCAATATGACTGTTGTTTCCTGGCAGATAATATTACAAATATTTAAGACATTTTATATGTTTCTACGTAAGCATAAAAACTAGTTAACAATATAAGCTTTTGTTTATTTATTACTCTTAAATAATGACTTACTGTGGTAATAATTGAACTTGTTTGAATTAAACCTATAAACTAATGATATAAAGTAATTGTGAGTATAGTCCACATTTAGTTTCCCCACTTGGTCCACCTCCAATGAGCAGCTGCTGGTGTGATCTGGCATGGATCTAGCTCTACATCTAGCTCTAGCTCTGGCTCCAACTGTAGCCCGAATCCAGTGAACATTTAGCCACTGAATTCGGCCTGCTGATGCTGGTTATGTGGCTCTAACTTCGTTTTAGACGCACTTGTTGCCATCTTGTCATGTCCCCGGCGGCAGCTGCTGATTCGAGCATCTCGTCCCGACGCGAAGGCCATCGATCGCCAGTCTCCGCACTTTTGTCGGATCAAAAAACTTGCATATTGCTGGGTGATTTTAATTCCGATGCGACTGCGACTGCGACGGCTAGTGAAAGTAGTTTTTTTTCCCCCCATTGAGGTGCATTGGCTGACTTTGGATTGGGTAATAATTCGATGCGATAGCCATGTAAGGCCATTACAAAATATGATGGCTCTATTCTTTAAGCAAAAACTTATTTATGGCTGGCAGATGGCTTTTGTTCCCTTTAAAATAAACAGAGAAATGATCCCATAGATATAGATAGTCTGTCTGTTTTGTGGGGGGTTTGGGTTACATCATCTTCACGACTAGTTTGATCTTTCGGCTGCAGCCCAAAAAGTCTTTCACACTTTCAGCTCGAACTCGAGCTCGAGCTAGAGAGTTTTCAGTCGGTAGCCGAGCGACACTCATTGTTCAATTTTCCAATTGTCGGCGATAAAACACACAAAGACTTATCGGCCAAGTCAATCGTAAATGCCCCAAACAAGTTGCATGTGCCTTGACTTGGCTTAAAAGCTGGTTGTAATACGAGTATTAGCCAAAAGTCAGCGAGAGGGGTTGCCTTTCGTTGCAGTAGCAGTGATGGGAAAAGGTACTTCTAGCTGTTGACTAAATGAAGAAAAAATGTAATAAATAATAATAATAAATAATGTAATATAATAAGAAAGTAAACTAAAGAGAAACGTACATAAATTAAATTATTTGATGTGAAATCAATTATTTTGTATTCATTTGTTTAGGGCACCTTATAAGTACCTATTTAAATAGTTTAGCTTTAACTACAAAGTACCTATACATTTAACATGTTTTTTCCAGAGCTTAAGTAAACTTCTGTTATTAATTTTTTGGTAAAATAAATAGAACAAAATATATATTACCTTGTACCTAAAGTGTACCTCAGGTACACAGGTACGCCTCACATCATCATTTTATTTATCTTAGACTGAAATGAAGTGATAAAATAAATAGAACCAATTATTTATGCTACCTTGTAGAAAAGACTGAAATAAAGTGAGATTCTACAAAGCTGATTAAATAACACATTTATTTCTTGATAAAATAAATAAAACCAATTTTTTATGCTACCTTGTACCTAATGATACTTCAAATGTACCCTAGTACACTTTATTTTGTAATTGTATTTTTCATTGAATGAACTTAAATAAGATTCAATAATAGTGTCTAAATTACACGCTTATTTATAGGTACCTAATAAATGTACTTAAAAAGACATGAATCCCAGGGTACACCTTTCTCTATTATTTGTTGTATCTTAGACTGAAATTAAGTATTTATATAGTATACACTTTTTAAAGGTTAGGTTCAACAATGCTGCTCTAATAACACATTATTCCTTGGTAAAATAAATGGAAACAACTGCGAATGGTACCTCATATCTGTCATACTTCAAAGTACCTAACATTTAACCCAGGTACACCTTACTAAATAATTCCCAACACTGGACCTCTGGTGAGCTGCTACTTCACTTTATTTTCCATCCAATCAACGCATTGCCATCGGTGCAACGTTCGTTTATTTTGTTGGCCGAAAAATGCCTTGGATATCTGCATTTTCACATCACCGCTTCAATTCGCCTAGCTCTTAGTTTTTGTTTATTTAATTAACTTGGAGGGGGGCGGGGGGCGTGGCCATAAAGTTGGTATACAAAAATAATTGTGAACCGGGCTCAACCGGGATTTGAACCCGGGACCTCTCGCACCCAAAGCGAGAATCATACCCCTAGACCATTGAGCCGCCTGACGAGCATCTGGCCACCAGACGGTTTTGGCTCTTGCATTCGCAGTTTGTTGCCTTTGTTTTTGTGTATTTTGTTTTTGGGCTTTCGTGATGCTTTCATCGATGCTTTTGCTGACGTTGATGCTGCTGCGCTACTGCTGCTTCTGCTGCTGTTGACGTGTTTCGTTGGCCAACTTGGGATTGGCCTTAGCTCGTCTGTTGGCCTATTTTTGGCAGATGTGGCGCAAAGTATGCAACAGCCAGTTGCTTAGAAGATTATTTTTAGAGTTCGCCTGAAGTTGTGCTGTGGAAAGCTGTTTTCTTTTAGCTGAAAATGCAGTACGGTAAAGGAAAAGCTTCTCTGAGGGGGTTAACTTAAGACAGTGCAGATTAGGTTACGAGTTTTCGTAAAAATAAAGACATTTTAGAAGCGGAAATTACACATTAACCACCTGTCTCTTCCATATTTTCTTGGATATTGTTTCTTTTATAATAGAAACATTTTTGGAAAAGGGACTAAATCATAATGCTTCAGAATTATAGAAATTGGAATTTAAATGTTTAAATCGTGGTTAACTTAAAATGATAAACTTAAAATGATTTAAATTATAGGGGTTTAATAAATGTTTTCCTTTAATATATCTCTTACCTGTTGTTTGTATTTTATAATTTCATCCTTTTTATGAATAGCTTTATTTTGACAACTGGCTCTTTCTTTGTCCTTTGTTTATTTTTTGAACCCATAAAATAAATGTAAATTTTGTATTGTTGTCTGCTTAAGAAGAATATTTATTTAAATTTAATTTGAAGAATTTAAAGTATGTACAAATCTTATTTGAATGGTTTACACAATCTAATCTCATAGAAAATGCAACTTAGTTAGGTATTGCTGTTTTAAATAAAACTGGACAGCTACTTACTGCTAATTAATTTTGTTTATTGCAGAAAGGTACGTGATAAGTAGGGCTAACTATTAAAATAATTAACTTGATTTTAATGCGCAGAATTTAATATATCCCATAGTTTTTTTATTTAACCCTGGGGATCGATCGTTCAGAAGGGGATTAAAGTCTTAAAAAAATGAAGTCTGTACAAGAGCTAAGAGAATACTTAATATACCTTACACATATTACATTTTAAAAAGAACCGATTTGCATTGTTTGATTCAATTAACTATTCCTTGCAATGGTGTTTCTTTTGCTGCTTAAGCTGTCAGCTTTATGAGAACAATCCAATCTCTAATGAGAACTAAGCTACAAACTAATAGGCATCGGCAAACTTAGGCTACACGATAGGGGAGCAGGATCACTCGGCGTGGTTCAGGTGAAGATGTCGTCGACCAGTTGCTTGGTGATGATGCGGTGAGGCCGGGTGGGATTCACCTTGGGGCGCTGATACAGCCGGGCATTGATGGCATACAGCCGGGGCGAGAGATCGCAGCGCACGTTGAACCACCAGTCGCAGACAAAGACCGCCTGTGAGAACTGGGTGCCATTTGGGCAGAGGAACGAGGCCTGGCGTCCGTCGATGTCGCAATAGTGCCAGCCTGCAGAGAAATAAATTCCAATAAGTGCCTCTAAGCGAAAGTTTGAAGCCTTGAACTCACCCTGGCACCTGGTCTCCATGTCGGCAAAGAATCCGGGATACTCCTGCTCGTCGCAGTAGAAGTTGGTGTAGGGCACGGCCGACAGAATGGGATAGTCCACGCCGGGGCGACCTGCAAATGATTTTGATTTTGTTATTGCAATTAGCGATGCTGTTTCCACAAAATAAACCCACCCAGCCTATAAAACCGAAACCAAAACAAACTGCATGTCACGCCGTCCGGTGGTTTCCAATCAATTTCACTTCATCCGAAACCTTACTTGAAAGAAACCTGCCGCTGAAAAAAAGCCCCTGCCTGCCAGGAGTGTCAACTGCAGGCGCTGCCCCGGGGTCACCAAAATACAATAAAAAAGACAACTGGGGAGAATCCAAAATAAACGCGACATAAACAAATCCCCGTACCGAAGCGGATCAACAGCCTCTCTGGCCTCTCTGGCACTAATAAATGAATTTACGAGTAGATGCACTTCTGTGCCAAATATTCATTCCGTTTGCCGACAAAAATAATTTAAAATCGTGCACTTTTTTCGGGCCTGTGGCTGATGGCCCGAAATGCATTTCCACAGACCCATCTTCGGCTTCGTTGCCTGGAAAAGCCCGAAAAAATATATATTTTGGCAATGGCGGCCACGCCTCAATGGGGCTTCCATTCGGAGGACACTTTTTCATTGTTCAACGAGGTTCGTGCCATACTTAATAATGCCGGAATTGGGGTGCCTTTATTTCGATTGACATGCCCATTGCATCAACAAATGCTAATAGGACAGAAGATAGTACTGGGGAACATGTAATCGAAAGTTGTAACAAGAATTGCAATATTTATTTTAAACTTTTTATTGAATTTAAAAATTCCGAAGTTCCAATTTAGCGACTAATTGTTTTAAAGCCATGACTAGTCTCGAGGTTGTACTGATATGTTATTTATGGCTTTTCTTTTTCATTTATGTAAATTAAACCATTTATTTAAATGAACACATTAAAAACAATTACCTAAATAAACCCTCATTTGCAAAACTTACCAGGAATAGATTTTCCCAGCTCAAGATACTCGCGCACCGAGGGACTGAGAAAGTTTTCGGGTATCTCCGGCAGATCCTTCTCCTGGCTGCTGCTCTCATCGTTCTCCAGGTCCTGTTGGGGCTCCGGCTCGAAGTTGACCGGTTCCGGGGCGCGTGGGCGCTTTGCTCGCTTCGAGCGCACAGTTTCGCGGCAATCTGCAAGCAAATAGAAAATAAAGTAAAACAATTACTCGCTTTGGCCAAGCCTCGAAAACAGCAAAGTTCAAGGTTTCTTCGAGGGGAAATACATTACAGTCTGGGAAAGTTCACGGCGGTGCCGATCCGTTGGCTTTAATGTCAAGATACAAATCCGATTAGCCCGCCACTCCCTAACCCAGTTAATGAGTCGGTAGCCGAGTTAACTTTAACCTCAGATGTGTCTGACCCGCTTCTAAGACTTGCTAGTGGCGTCGCATTGTGCAACATTTGTTCTCATGCACTTGGAAAAATCAATGGTAAATGTATACAAATTTAAATATTTGTTCAACAATATGATGGATAGAAACAGGTGATTAATTTTAATTACAAACCCAGTGGTATAATAAATAATATAACATTTTCTTTTGCCTCTCGCTCTGTTCAATTTAATAAATTTAATTTAATTTTAAATCAGCTTAATTTGACAAAGTGAATTAGCCATATCCGTGTTCCTTTTAACCCACAATGCTTTGGGTACCCATTTGTTTTCTGTTTGTTCTGGTTTATTCAGATTTTGTTGACTGCAGTCGTTTATTTCTAGTGTAGATTTTGTTAATGCGGCTTCTGATGACAAGTTTCGTGCGGTTGCCATATTTTGCGACTGACCTTGCCGCTTCTTTGGCAGTGGGAAAAAATATACATTTGCCTGCAGAACTTTGCGGTAATTGCTCAATATTAATTTGCATTCATTTTGTTTGGTTTTTATTCTTTTTTGTTAGTTTTCTTGTTTTTCTTCTGGCTTTGCATAACTTGGTTATGCGGCTCATTAGCTTGATTTGTTGCTGTACATAAGCTTGATTCATTTGTGATTCTGCTCTGCTTCCTTCCCAGCCCCCACAGTAATTTGAAGTTGCCTTGGAAGTCGCTAATTTTGCACCCAGTAATCATTGAAAACGAGGGCATATGGTTTATATTTTTTAAATATTTCTTGGAGGAAGTGATGATTGGGTAATGGAAGTAGGAGTTTTTGGTGTGTTCTTTTGTGGTATCTTCCTTTGAGACATTAAATAATTTAAATATAGTCTTGGAAAGGGACCAGAATTAAGTAGTTCTCTTTGAATTTTTAGTATTCATTTTAAATACATTTGAAACATATTTATTTATATATTTTGATCTTAAAAAAAGAGGTAACTCCTGGCCGACTTACTTAACATCAAATTTCCCAGTGAACCTCTTGAATTTATTTATTTACATTTCGCATGCCTTTCTGCTGCTGCTGTTGCAACTGGAAGCAGACACAAAAACTTGTTCTTAATTTTAAATTCTATATTTCACGCGTAATTTATTCAGATCGCTGGCAGTTGTCGCTGCTTTTGCCTGTTGTAATTGACCTTAACCTTGTTCCGCAGTTGTCTGTTTTCAGTGTTCACCTTTTTGTGTTGTGTCTCAGTTTAGTTCTCAGTTTGTTTGCCGGCGATTTTGGTTGTGTAATTGAGTTGAATGTTTGTATGGGGCCCCTGGCTATAAGCACAACCTGGCCAATGATTGGTCTGGCGATTCGAGTGTGGACCAAGTCGTTAGACTATCGACAGGGGAAGGCAAACTCAACTCAGCGCAGCTGCAAACGTTTACATCGAGAGTTGCGATGAGTAATCGCATCTAACGATCCATCTACGATTTTAATTGAAACTTCCGAGGAGATAACGAATCAATGTCGTCTCTGTTTGGAGTGAGAGGTGTTGTGACAGATCAAGATTTGGTTGATTTTTGGAGAGTATCACCAGGCGAGTCGAGTTAGCTATTAGATCGTAGAGTGTATAAAAGCTAGAGCTACCAAATCTGAGGTAAAATGATTAATCATAAACTCTACTGTATCTTTCTCTTTACTTGTTTTAATTATTTTTCAACTATATATTTAACAAATAAAGTTTTTAAACTCCAGTTAAAACCTCACCTGCACCCTCTCTCTCTCTCCAAGAGCCTAGCCCAAAGTTGGTAGCATAAACCATGCCACTTAAACCATAAAATCATTTATATATTCAGTGCAGCGAGCGACGGTCATTAGTTAGCCACAGGTTAGCTAATTATTTAGCTCGAACAAATTAACTGGGCAAACACAGAGTGAACACGCCTCGAAAAACAGAAACCAATTAGGCCAAATCCAGCCGGCCTCCGCCTCTCCCACGCAGCAACAACCGACCGATCGACCGAGTGCAGAAAGCATAAAATTAAAAATGAAATTATTAGGCACTCTCGCGCACACATAAGTAGTTGGGGGACGCCGACAAAATTGCAAAATTATGTTTCGCAAAAATGCCAGCGAAATTTATTACAATTGCAAATAATTACTGCGAAAAAGAAAAACAATCAAATTGTAATTAGGCGCGCGCTCGCTCTGAGGGGCAATTGCGGCGGCGACAAATTGTAAAAACTGCCCGGTTATTCACACATTCGCATGTCCCACGTCCGAGCATAAATCTAGATATCTATATCTACTGTAGCCAAGTCCATTAGCCACGCATTTGTTGTGAGGGGAGGCCTTATGTCAAAGAGTTTTGTGCGTGAGAAAAAAAACCAGAGAGTCTGCAAAGGCAATTATTTATATAGTATTGTGAATGCCCTTTCCAGCGTTGTAACCTCTTTGGCCCATCTTTGTCTTATTTCTTGTAATTCATTTACTTCAAAGCTAAATGTATATTCTGTCTTGAGTTATCTTAGATTTATTTGTATTAAAGTACTTATATTTTAATACTTGTATTTTTGAATGTATATTAAATATATATATAAATTGATATACCAATTTTTCCCAAACATTGACATAAAGAATTCATTTAAAAAACTTTACATCGCCTAAAAGAAACTAATTTAAACTTAATTATGTGTTTCACATTTCATACTTTTAGACATCTTGTTAGGGGTTTAACAAACCTACTCCTTTCTCAAGCACCCTTGATAATCTACAGCTATTTTATCGGACTCTATAGCATACAAAGCTAATAAAATATAATAAACTTGTTTTGAAATTAAATTAATATTTTAAATTCAATTCAATAATAACGAGACTGTCTAAAATAACTCTCCAGATTTTACACCACCAACTTTATTGCAGATTTGCATAACTAATCTGAGGACAAATGAGAATGCCCTCTGCAAGGGTATTAAAAATACCCATACAAAGATTTTGGTGTTTTTTTATTGGGTCAACGGATGGGGAGTGCGTCGTTGCCGTCGTAGTCGTCGTAGTCGTCGTCGTGCTCGTCGTCGTCAGGGGGCACACCCCTTTGCCACGTCAGGCGTTGCGGCTGACTGTGCACTGTGGGTTACCTAACCCAAAACCGATCCGAACGGACGTTGGAGCACACTCCTCCGGATCCCCGGCCCGACATCCTTCATGTGTTGCTCCATCCAATCTGATGATTTGGCTCGCTCTGGCTCAGTCCGTTTCGGTTTGTTCGGTGGCTTGTCGTCGCCCCTGTGATTGGGTTTTGTTTTTCGGTTTGGCTTGGTTTCAGTGCGGTGCAGTCGCATAATTAAAGTAATTGCCTTTCGTTGTGTGCGCGAAATTGAGTCAGTCAGCAGCTGGGGCAAAATTAAATAGCAACAGACCAGGCCAGGCCAGACCCACTGCACAACGCATTTCACAATTGTAATTGTTGAATGTGCGCCTACCTGGCTTTGCGTTGAATTTTGCACCTTTTTCACGACTCCCCACACCACCGATTGATAAAAATCCCCCCGCTCACCGGGCAAATAAATCAAATTGCCACAAAACTTTTATCAGAGTGGGCACATCTCTCGCTTTTGGGCCGGTCGTCTAATGATTAGGCCCAGGGAATACGGATTCCGAACGGGGACTCACTATTTATTTGGTGGTTTACTGGCACTGCAGAAGTTCGTTTCAGTTGCACATAAATTAAACTGTTTTGTGGCTTCGACTTTTATCTCACTGGGATTATTAATGTTTTCTCTTCTATTGTTGGTAGGTTAGCTTCGAGTGGGGTAAACTCAATTGGCTAAATGACGGAAATTGTTTTAGCATCTAAATTAGACTTGGTCCTCCGCATTCCCAATTAAAATCAGATAATTCAACTGGCATATTCTGATTTATTGGAAATATTTCAGAGTAAATTCCTGGAAGGATTTAAGCAAGATCATTTTAAGCCCTTGAATTTTTCATTATTAACAGTACCTGGCATAGGCTTCTTAATGTCAAACATTACGAGCCAACAGTCATTAACATTACGCATTCTTCTTGACCATAATCGGTTCAAGGGTTCAAAAAGCCAGGCCGGGAAGTGCCAAGTTGTATAAAGACTGAATAAATCATTGGTAAAAAAAAACAGAAAACAGACACAAAAAACCAAGGACAAAGACGAATTCATGGCATATCCTTTCATGTCACGGAAAACTGCTAGCGACAGGGGACAAAAATAAAATAAAATCAGGACAACGATAACACCAACAGCAACATGCATTAACGAGGATAATTCAGTTGCCATGATGTACATCAACGGCGGACCCATGCCATTGCAGGCCGTCGTCGTCCTTGTTGTTGCCGTGCGTAAAGCGGCGCAAAATAAATTAAGCTCATTATATAATTGAATCCTTGATAGGCTGATTATCCACACGGCTTGCCGTGACTGTCGCCTGGCCATCGGTGGGTCCGCCTGGCACTCCTGCCAGGTGCCCGCCCGCTTATTAAAAGGATAACGCCCAGTCAAGCGCAAAGGATGCGAAATGGCCAAACGCAAAAATTATGTAAATGAATTTCCTGTTGCATGCGCCGATGCGGTGGTGGTGCCATCGGGCCAGCAGAGCGACATTCCCATAAATCTGCCAGGTGGTGTGGTGTGGTGTGGTGCTGGTCGGTCCAACAGTCAAATTGAGCATGGTTAGCCTTATCAATAAATATAAGGTTATTTCTTTGGGGTAATATCCTTTACCATAAAAGACTTTAATTGTTAAAGTTGAATCCTTAGAGGTTTCACACATTTCAATATAAATGTGTTAAGTAATTTCAAACGAATATTTTAATGCTCCTTAAAGAAAAGGTTTTTCAATGAATTTTATTCAGATACCAAATTACGCAAGCTCTAAAATATATTCAATATCCCTGCGATATATACTCCATCGTTTGTTCAGATTACTGTCGCCCATAATCAATGCAATTGCCATCTTTTAAGCCCTACGAGAAAAAATTGTCGCGAGCTCCACCTTAAAAAATGGGGACAAAAAGCTGAGCGAAAATTGTTTTTTTTTTTCAGTTTTTCATGCCTGCCGCTTGATCGCCAGTCGTCGTATATTTTAACGGCAGCCTCATGCAGTCACGATTTGTTACACACACTCGGGCATATACATATAAATCTAGATGTGTGTAGTCACAGGCCTCCTTAATCTATTGACTAAATGCATTGCATAAACCGTCAGTCCGTCGGTCGGACGGTCCATTGGCTGGCCAAACCTCTGAGAGACCTAAAACAATGCCACAAAACGAACGGGTTCAGTTTTGCCGGCAGTTCGGCAGTTTTCGTGCAGCTTTCAGTGGCCGCAAATAGCTCAAAGGCGCTTTGTCTAGCCAGTATCAGAAATCCACCTCCAACCGAAGCCCCCTTCTGCCTGTTGACTGCCACCTGGAAATCCCCACTCCCTGTTGCATGGTTAAATTATGAACGCAGCCAAAAAAATAAAAAAAAATAAAAATAAAATCTATGCCCAAAACTTTAAATCCCCAAACCCCAACTAGTTTTATGCGCCGACACAAAGAACTTTCAGCTCAATTCGAGTTGCCAAATAAAATTTAATACGAAAAATACGGTTAGAACCGCTCTCGTTGTTGTCTCCTGATTTTAATCTCTTGGCCATAAGACACCCACCAATTTCAGTTCAGGCACGGAAAGAAATTAACCTGGTTTTGGGGTACTTTTAATTAGGGAAACGTATGTTTCACATATTTAAAAACATAATTGATTAATATGCGATTTATGAAGATATTGTTAGTAAATCAATAAAAAAATGTTTACCATTTTTCCATATATTCAACGTTTAAAAACATAATTAATTGGCGTAAATATTTATTAGGTAATTTTTAATCAATTTCTACAAGAAAATATCATTTTGTAGCCTATACTAATCGGCTAGTAGTTTTGTTATACAACATTATATTTATTTTCATGAAGAAACCAACCTGGCTTTGGGGACTTTAATTACATTAACATTTTCATATATTTAAAAACATAATTGTTTGGCATTAAATTTGTTTAATATATTGGTAGTTTCAATTTATTTAGGAAAAATGCTTAAAAACATAATTGATTAGCGTAAATATTTTATAGGCAATTTTATTGTAGGAAATTGAGCAACTTGCAATATATTTAAGCCAGTATAATCTTTTTTCATTTCTTTTAAAATACACAAATAATTCTGTAAGTAGTTTCGATGTACAAATTTGTATATTTATTTCTCTGTGCCAATACGTAATCGGGCCAATAGCCGCTCGGGGCTAGGACTCCATTCAAGGTAGTGGTGGTCTCAGATTGCAGCGTAAATATACAAAAATATTTTCCAACTCCTCGATACGATTAATTTGTAAACTTCTTACATAAGTTTTCGGCTTGTTGAGCTGCTGTGTTGGCTCATTACGACGATAAATTTGCATTCGGGTGTGGGCGGCGTTAGGAATTTGGCTCGAGGAAGGGTTTTTAAGTTACTGCCAGCCAGTTATATGATCAATCTTTTCGAAAATCATAGAGTTGCCCAGATTTTGTGGGTATGGTTTATGGATTATGACTTTGCTTCGCTTGCTCCAGCAGTCACGCAAGGCTATCAAGTATATTTGGACCTCAGGAGAATAAACCTTTTGGGCTTGCCGAATCGGTGAAGTAATATATATGATTTATTTTGGATTTATTAAACAAATCAGGCATTCTATTCCAAATATTTCATATGATTTTTATGCATTATCGTTTTATTATGCCAATGAGATTTAAACATTGTAATGAGTTTCCAAAATCCCTTATTAATTTTTTGTTTGTTTGCCAAACCTAAATCTCACCTGCTTCAATCCACAAAATAAATATGTACGTATATGTATAATCAACCAGCCGGCACCCAAAAGACCTGATCATCGCTGTCTGCTACAAAATCAGTTTAATAATAAGCTTTTATATGTAATTATGCATTTTTTCCACGTTAATTGCATTGAAAGTCGTCGACTGATTCCCACAGTTTCCCACCGCTCAGATATTTCACATATTATTTCCTGGGCAAACAAGGAGAGGACACTTTTTCATTTTGCACATATCTCATAAATATAAATGACTGCATTTTTCCGCAATTTGTCGCACACAAAACAAATTTAATTTTAATTGAAAATTATGCCACAGAGCACCAACATGAGACGAGAGTTAATGAATTCAGTACAGGATTTGGGCCTATGATGCCGTTAAACTGGTGTATATTATAGACTTTTATTTGGAAATTAGGTGGAAGAATATATAACAAACATAATATAATTTTAAAAATATTAAAAAAAAAACAGCATAGAAGGAATAAACTTCAAGAATCCACCATTTATTCCTTGAAGGATTTGCCATAACAATCTGTAAATGTTTTTGGCTTACATAAAGGAATCTATAAATAGTTTTTTCTGAATATCTGACAAATTGTCACGTACGTTTGGTGAAAATCTCTATCGGATTTGGAGCTTGACATTCCGCCATGGGTTTTCTTTATTCTTTTTTTTGTTTTGCCAAACTTATCGCTTTGTTGGCCATTGACTTGGCCAGCCGATTTGCATGTGTCAGCTGGGCGGTCCGATTCACAGTGTTGTTTTTTGTTGGCCAGGTCCAAATGTGTTGGCTGACAGCCGCATAAATTGTTTTCTCATGTGTGTGCCAAATGTTTGACTTACGCGCAAAAATGTTTGCGCAGGTAAATCTTTTGTGTGTGCTTTGGATTGGGTCAAAATTTTCTTGTTTTTTATGTTTTCCGCAAAAGCATTTGTATTTGTTGTTAGCCATGCATATATAAATCAATTAATTTCAGCATGCAAATGCATAATGTTTGGGTGAATTGCGTGCAGCGCGTTGTATAGGGCGCAGTTATTTCCTCCACCTGGCAATTCGCAAATATTTGGCAGCTTTTAGCCCACATGGCGGAGATTTTTCTAACAGTGGTCAACGCAGGTGCGCACTCACAGGGATTATAAAAAGTTAATAGTGAATTTATCTATAAAAGATAATGAAAATAGCAAGAAAACATTAAAATATCGGCCAAGTCTGCGGTGTGTTGACGAAAGGTAACTGAGTGTCCTCTTCTGCGGGTAAGTTCGATCGGATTTTGGTTCCCAGCTTTAATCGGGGCTGACCCGATGAATTCGCCAAAGGTGTACATAGGTATTATTACTGGGGCCTACACAGATCCCACTCCTGCCTAATATATCCTATATCTAATCATCCGAGTTCCTTAAATGCCATTTATTTCGATATTTAAAATTGCACTTATCCAAATTTACGATATTTTCGATATGATACTGGTCACTTTGGATTATCCATTCGATACCCCCTATCCCTTATGTTTCCCACAAATCTAAAAAAATATTACAGAAAAAGAAACCCTAGCCTGATTTATTCCCACTGCACCTGCACATACCTATGCTGGATTTTTATCATAAAAGTTTCCGCTTCGCATTTCGAGTGGATATTGAAAATAATTTTCGTTTTCCCATACACATAAATACATATTCCGCCTGTCGCTAGCAATAATTGAAAATCATTTGCATTCGAATGGCAAATGGTTTGGCTAAAAACATCGCTGACTGTCGACAGCGGTGTCTGCCTAAAGCGGATGTGCTGAACAGCAGCCGAAAGGTTATTTGCTGCCAGTAAGTGAGTTTGTTAGTTGCATGCATTACGTATACGCCGCGTTGGCCCCCAGCCGCCGCCGCTCGCTAGCTCTCTAGCTCGGTTAATGCTGATGCTAATGCTAATGTGAGTGGGAAGCCATTCGTTGCAACGATTGTGATGATGATGGGCCTTAACTCGAGGGCCTGTGGCAGTGGCGGCGGCGTTGCATTCTTGCAGAGACTCTTCGGAAACATAAAATCATAAAATGAAGCAAAGGCAAAGGCGAAGGCATTCATTTACTGGCAACTTTCAAATTTTAGATTGTAGTCAGGGAGTTGATTTAGAAGAAATCCAAGATTCCTTCTTGGGGGTTGTGCCAAAAGCGATGGGTTCTATTCATGTCTGATTTGTAGGATTTAAAACATACAAATCATTGAATACTCAAGTTTCTAGTGTCTTTTATATTTAAAGTAGACTATGATTAGATTACGATTTAGTACTAAAAAGTATGCTTTTAGCTTAAATTTAAACCCCCAAAACTCTATTTTTAATCTTTGACCTTTTTCGACAGTAATAAACAAGGAAATATGTGCATCGCCTTTTGATTATATTGATTTTAGTTTTTAAATACAAAAAATCTTTAAGCTGGTATATATTCTTAAATTTTCCACTGTCCGCTTACTAAGTAGAGTCTACTTAGTAGACCCTCTATTTAATAATTTACAGGGTACCTTTAACAATTGTCAATTGTCACTTTGACATTTGCCTTGTCTCAAGTATTTTTTTGTTTTGCATTTCTAAGTGTGGGCAACTGCTGACACGAGAGGTTCATTTATTTATTACTTTTTATTAAAAAGAAAAAGAAATCCCAGTAATAATTGAACACAATGCCAGAGCGAATGTTAATTAGAGGCGAGCACAAATCGCACCTCGTTGAAATGGGCAAAAATCATCGGAAGGCGGATCGGTTCGCATAGCCTTCGTCTTGGTCTCTTAATTTCGTTTTTTATTGTTTCTCTTTTTTTGCATTTGCCACACAAAATGTCGTGCAGCATTTGTATATTTTTTTTTTTTTTAATGTGTATGTCTATGTTTTTGGGGTGCGGACTTGGGCAACCTTCAAATCGCAGACTAAAATGTCAAATGGCAAATAGAACTTTCCTGTCTGAAAGAGCAGGCTCTAGGAATTCCCCAATACTTTGGCCAGGTGTCTGGCTAGAAAGTCTTCACAGGCGGCACCATCTTCAGGTTGCAATACGAACTCATAAATAAGCTGAACTTTGACGCAGCCTCCCAACCTGCCAGCCTGCCTGTTTAATAAAACATATATTTATTTCGTATGGTGTTGTGTCGGTCTGTGGATTTTGCAACTGGCTCAGCTCAGCTCTTCCCACCAAAAAGTTACGCATGCGCCAAAGTGGCCAAATGGATTTAGCCACCCGACGGAAAGACATTCAAAAAAATAGAAATAAAATAAAATGCAACGCCGTTTTGAACGCAGTTTTTTCTTTTTTTTTTTGTTGTTGCTTTTTTTTGGCTTGCGGTTTTGTCAGCCGGCGCTTGACACATCAAGGCAGGCGGTCGGTCGTCCGCCTCCGCCTCCAAAAATTTACCACAGTACAGTGGACAGTCGAACGAGTAAACATACCTTTAGAATTCTTGCTACACAAAAGAATATTTTAACAAGTAGATAAAAAAAGAAAATAATTATCATTGAAATATAACTAAATAGTCAAATTTTTAAGCCCTTATAGCTCATAATCATTGTCAAGAAAAGAACAGAGTTTAACATGGAGCTGAAATTTTATATTTAATATTATATAATACATCTATTAAATAAATTTTTAGCTCCGTGTAAAAAACAGCTCCCAAATGAATTATAAAAGAGCTATTAAGTTTATATCATCCTAGAAATCTTTTTTTAAAAGTCTTTAATGCACATTAAGTAAGGAGTTTAAGCTGCCAATCAATAGCTTCCTTATTTAGATATATTTTATTTTAAAAACTCTAAAATATATTTTGTTAGAAAGTAAAGAAAAGTACAACATTGATGCAAAAGTGCCTTCAAGCTAATTTGATTACAAATTTGATGAGTAACTGATGAGTTTTTGTGGCTGTGAACTGAAAAATATATAAAATAAATAATATATCCACAGGGTTCAGCGCGATTTGGAAACCGATTAAAATGGATAAAACGTACTATAATGATTTATGTGATTCAGTCGAGTATTAAATTATAAATATGATCAAACCAAAATATACCTCAAGTTCAGCTAAAACTTTTCACAATAAGAAGTTATAAAACAATGCATTGTTTATCATTATTATTTTATTACTTATTGGTATTACTTTAATATTATATTTTATAATTTTGTAAAAAGCAAATTAAGGAAGCGACTGAAATATTAAACTCAATTCCTTGCTTTCATTCAGACTTCTTGATAGCAAAAACTAAAAAAACATGTAATATAAGTTTTGAAAATATTGTTTTTTATAGGAATAGAATTTAAATTAATAATATTCACTGTACCCACATAATAGAATTACATTTCTGTGCAGTTGTACATCAATCTGGCGGCACTGTCGCGTAATCTGCTTGAATTTATTGCGCTTAACTGGCATTTCTTGTGTATGTGTAATTCGATTTAACTAAATGCAAGCCAAAAACAACTTATGTCAGTCCAACCTTGCGGCTGTGACCATTTAAAAAAACGGTTTTGCAAATACCCTAGACTCGAGGTTCTACAGTGAAACCATACATCACTGAATTATCTCCCCTAACCATCTAGTACTTAATCAAATCCTTCAAAATGGCACTCAATCATGGGCGAAGCATAATGATAGATATGAAAATGCTGGCATTTATGCCAAATATTTGGGTAATTGAGATTTCAAATTTGATAATCAAAAGAAATAGAAAGGATTTACCCATAAATGTTCTACGAGGGTATTCCCAACTTCGTTGAAATCACCGCGATTAACTCCCTCTACTTTGGCATGCGAGTCGCATAAATATTGTGGGAATTTATGATTAATGGCTGGGGATTGTCTGTCTTCGCAGCTTACCAGTAAATAATAAATATCCACAAATGATGATGAACACAAAAGTTATCCTCGGCAACATGTTGCTGCTGTGTGTGCTGGCTGCTGCTGGTCCAAGTTTTTCTTTATTTTATTTTTGGTGGGATGCAATTCCTTTGATTTATGGGTTTGTTGTGTTTTTGATCTTTTTAATTTT
>JAEIHY010019092.1:0-17206 GCA_018904565.1 Drosophila tsacasi
AATTATGGCATTAACAAAATTTTGATTTTCCAAAGTTGCCCTGCTAACTTGATGGACATAACAAAGTATAGAACTGAGAGAAGCTTTTAGCCTTAAATATAAATCAACACGCCTTTACCCCTAACATTCTATCTTCTTTTAAACACAAAATTGTGGTCTAAGGGGTAATCAGAAAATGAAAGGAACCTCAGTATCTGATACTTTTTTCCTATAGATAATGAAATCCTATTTTATTTTTGTATTTTTTTAAGTGCCTTTTGTGGGCCTATTTACAAGTTATTCCTCCTTGATTTATCGACTTTATTTCTGTGTTTTAGTGTTTGTTTTTGTTTCGGTTACAAAACTAGTTTCGTTTCGTTTTGCATTGTGTCGCATTGTTGAGCACAAGCGAAAGATAATAAAAACAAAAACAAAATTTATATAAAAAACCCAAGCAACAAGTAAAAAGTTAAAAAAAAAGACAAAAAATTAAAAAGCGAACGCAAGTAAAACTCAAGGTTGGGTTCTGATGTCGTCGTCGCTGTCATCGGAACTTCCTCGCACACACACATAAAAAAAAAACTGTTTGATATTCTTTTCAATCGATTCCATATTATCATCTTGGTATTAACAAAAAAATTAGCAATACAATGGACATTTTAATGGTTAAAACACAACATTTAAAAGTTCTGAACAAATCGAGTGAAAAATTTAGGTTTTATTAGCAGTCTTAAATTTGAAATGGTTTTAAGCGGTATTTAAATATGTTAAATATGTTAAATTTGTACAATGCATAATATTTATAGTTTTATAAGCACTTTAATGTATATTTTATATGTTTATATAATCTTAAATGATAAGCTTTAAAAACCAGACAAAAATCTATAAAGAACTCATTATATAAATAGAGACAAATATTTAAATTTAATACTGATTTACTAAGAATTGTAAATTATTTTATAACTTTAAACTTAAGTTTTTATTTTCTGTGTTACCCTTGTTACCAGCGGCTTCTTGTTTTATACACAAGCTCTTTGATTTCTGTCCTAGTTGGCTTTCAAGCCCCCTTAACCCCTTTGTTTACTTTTTAATCACTTTTTGTGTGCGACTGAAATTTCTTGAATTCTTGGATACCATATTTAGATTTTTTGTTGTTTTTTGTTTGGACTCACGTGTATCTGCTGCCTTGACTTTGGCTTTAATTTTATCTGGCCGTTTGCGCGATTGCGGATCGCAGGTCATTACGTGCTGGCTTATCGCCCGAACTTGGCCGAAAGTATTCGTATTACTAAGCGTTCCGAAAAAACGACAGAAAAAAAAAGAAAACAGAACAATAAAATTAAAAATGCCAACGAAGAAGAGCGACCGCGATGACATCAGCCAAGTATTTGTTTTTTGTCGTTTAAGTTAGCGGGTGAAAGAAGAGAGCGTTACCACAAAAAATGTAAGAGATATTGGTAGGGTTTGCAAACCCCCAAAAATGAGGAGGGTATCTTATAGATTATAAATATAAAAACCAGGAACTGGCAAAAGATAAAGAGTAAAGATATTAAAATGATATGGAAAGAAAGGGGAATTCCCTGAAATTTTTGAGTGTCGGTATTCATTTTAGCCTCTTTGCAGCTCTAGGAATTTGGCATAGAATTTAAGTAAATTAAATACTTTATTATATTAGTAAAACATTTTTCATGATCGTTCCCTGCTTCTCCGATTACTTAATCCATTACTAACGTCTTTTGGGGTTTCATTTGTCGTGAAAGACAGCTATCTGGGTAACATCGTCGGGAAATTCAATTAGAATTGAGGAGAGATCAAACACAGTGCCGGCAATTAAGCAGCAGCTCACACCACACCATGGCACTCTCCCTTTCGGGATGATGATGATGATGATGAGCCAGAGGGCATGGCTCTTTCCCCTAATTTGCTGTTCGAACTGTGTCAAGTGTTTGGGATGTGTTGAGGGAAATTGGGCAAAGCACCCCCTGAAAACTGCATTTGGGGCTTGCATTTTGTTTACAATTTGTAGGAACAATATAAAATTAACTTTGGCTGGCATTGAAAGAAGCAACTCTGTAGAGGCTCCATTAATTGAAATTTTATTTTCCTCTTCGGTGTGGGCTGGGTTTTTCCCGACTCTTGTGTGATTCTTTACCTTTTAGTGCAATTTGCTGTGTCTGCTTTATGTGTTGGCATCTTCTTCTTGTGCCTGGGTGTATGCCTTTCTTTTCTCTAACTCTTTCCATTGTTTATATGGCAGACTGGCACCAGGGGGTTCAAATGGAGATATTTACTTCTAATTGGCATGCGGGTGGAGTTGACTTTGGACTTTACAATGCTCCATTTCATTCAACAAGCACCGACACCCACCGGAATGCTAGAATTTCACATTGCTGGTTGTTATTACCTATTCTGAAGTTCGTTGCCTGTAAATCTGGCTTATTTATTTATTTGCAAAAAGCATCTGGCGGCTGTTTAGGTTAGCTTTCTCCTCCACTCTTTAAACAGCAAAAAATACAAACAACAACAGAAGTGAATTCGAGTAAATAAAGCAGGAAGCGAAACCCATTTTTAGCCGTGAATTATATTCGCCGTGCCAAGTGACAACTCAAATAGAGAATCGGTCTGGAGAATCGCAAAAGATATATACTTATGCGTCTATAGTACATATTCAAGAACTGCACACACCATTCTGTGTTCATTTATGGCTTGTTAATCTCTATTTGCTCTTGAGTATATGGCTCATCAATTGAAGTACAGAGTTCCAAGAATAGATATCACATGCTGGTCTGGTGTGATCTGGTCTGCTCTGTGCTCCGTGCTCCACGTCTGGTGGCACTACAATACTACTTTATTTACGAGAGGTGCCTGAGCTCTGGATTTGTTTAGTAATTAAACGAATTATATGGTGGCTTCTTTAGATAGATATATATGTACTGTATATGCACAGACGATTTATGGCTTCATTCCCCAATTTGAATAGCTAATATATCAGTCTCGTTTTACTGAAGCATCATTTTAATTAGATCTTGTAGTTGTAGTTATATACAGCTCCACTTGATTTTCTGTTCTGATTTTTTGTGTTTTTTTTTTATTGATGTATTTTTGCTGTATGCCTCGTGGAGTTGTGTTGTGGGGTTTGATATCTATTTTTCTCATAGTGGTGTATTTATTTGTGTTTTATTGTTGAATTGTAAGATGTATTTGCATTGGAGTTGTGCATTTCCTCTTTTTTTTTCTTCAATGCAGTTATTATTGGTGTGTTTATTGTTGTATTTTTTTTTTATATTAATTTGTTGTGAAAATTCAGTGCTACCTATGGTTTTCTTGATTGAAGTAGGTATTGGTGTACCTATTGGTGTACTTATTGGTGTACCTATTGATGCATTTGAAGCATTTGATGTCCAGTTTTCTATATTGGTGTAATTTTTGGTGTATTTATTGTTGAATTTTAGGATGTATTAATTTTCGATTTTATTTGATTGATTTATTTTCCGTTCTCATTTTGTCTTTTCTTTTACTAGAGTAGTTGTTGGTGTTATTTTTGTTGTATCTTAACCAGAATTTGTTTTGGAGGTGTATTATTTTATTATATTTAATATTTTTTATTGTTGTAATTGTTGGTGTCCCTTTTGGTGTATTTATTGAGGACTTGGATATATATTTATTTTAATGCTAATGCCTAAACCTTAATTGTTATCTATCATAATTTAGGTTTGTGCTCTATTTAATTCACAATAAGTTGAGGTCATTGCATTTTCGTTGATATATTTTTTACAACTTCTGTGATTTTTGTTGTTGTAATATTCACTTGCTCTGCAGAACTCTTGATGTGTTGTTTACACATGCTATATAGTCAGCATCCATGACATGTGACCAATTTTCTGCTGATCTCTCATTATTGCTGTGCTGCTGCCGTTAATCGTTGTACCAAATTCTTGCTCTCTCTCGCGCTGTGTTCTGACAAAGCAACTACTAATTAATTGATATTAATTGCGGGGCCAACACAAAAAACTGGGCCAACCCGACCTGAACAAAAGCGTTAAAAAATAAAAAAAAAAATCACAGCCACCGCAAAATACTTGCTTTAGTTGCTCCGGCTTAGGCGATATAACTTTAAAATTGCTGCTGGTGGTGGCACAGGGGCGGGGGGATGGCAATTTGTTTATCGAATAAAAAAATATATGACAAAAAATACACACGACAAAAAATAAAGCAAAATTCAAGAGAAGCTGACGACTGCGCTGGCCTAACAGGTTTTGAGTTTTGGTTTTTGATTTCTGAATTGGATTTCTGTTTTTTTTTTTTTTCTGTGCTCTGTGTCAGCCATCTCCCTTGCACGCACTGGCTGTGGGCCATAAAAATAATTAGCCAACAACCTACGGCGTTTTAAAAAAATCACACAAATAAAAAAAATATATATATATAAAATCACAAGCAACTTCCCCCTCTTGGTGTTGTGCCCCTTAAATTCGATCTCACGCATTCGCATTCCACGTTTGCCATTTCAATTTGCGTTTATTTACTTTATTTTATTTTTTTGTTTACCCGGTTTTTGATATCGATTTATGTGGTATTTTCGCACTGGCTTCATATTTTCGATTCACTTAGCCCAACTATTATAATGCTATTTATTGTGACAAGAGATTTAAATTTGCACTTATGAAGATCATAATAAATAGTTTACTCAGCGGTTAGTGGAATAATACCAACTCAGAACTACATTTGGATTTTTTTTTTTTTTAATTTTACACCTATCCTTCAATCAAGGTTTTAGTCAGTTTTTTTTTTTGTTTAAATTTTGAAACTTTCCCAAAAATATCTCCCCCATTGAAAAAAGTGAAAGGCATCAGCAGAGACAAACAAAAAATGGAAGTAAAAAAAAAACATAGAGAGATAAAAAATAAAAGTTAAATTGTCAATCAAAGTGGCTTAACCCAAAATTTAAGTAAAGCCAAGTAACTGTTCGATTAAACAAATTGTTAGTATGTGCAAATAATTGGAATAATCGATTGCATCATTTATTGAGTCGAAGACTAATCGATGTCTCCAAGGAAGCAGTTTAGCAAACGTTTACTTTAAACTAAATAATTAGATATTGCAGTTGAAAGAGGTTTATAATACAGTAAATAAAACCATTTGGTAATTAATACATTTTATTAAGAATGCTCTAGGCAATATACAGTTAATTAAACTTAAATTTAAGTGTTTATTAGCCCGTTGTTTG
Organism: Drosophila tsacasi; assembly: GCA_018904565.1. Taxonomy (NCBI): domain Eukaryota; kingdom Metazoa; phylum Arthropoda; class Insecta; order Diptera; family Drosophilidae; genus Drosophila; species Drosophila tsacasi. Next base: position 5,204 of record JAEIHY010019092.1, read on the forward strand.
TAGTTGAATTTCTTATTAGCTGCTCTTATTGTTGGTCTGGGTTTTTTGTTTATTTAAAAGGAAACAATCTTTTGTTGTGGCGTCTTTTGTTGTGGATACTTTTGTTTAAATGTGTGATTATATAGAAATATTTTTAAGTAAACTACGTTCAGAGCTTATTAAACAATAATTACTCTCCGCTTTCCTACTGCGGCAGGTTGTTATTTATGGTACCGAGCTGTTATAAGCTCTTCCTCCCCCCTATCAGCATCCTAATTATGATCATTAGGCTTAAAGGTCACATTCATTTCGCAAATTTATATGCACACTAAACGCCGAAGGACAAAAAAAGAATTATTAAATAGGAAATAATGGCGAAATGAGGGGGCAGGAAGGGGCGTAATCGGAGGTGCGAATCATGGGCGTCACATTAAAGATGCAAAATATGGGGAAGGCCTATCCGTTGTTGCCTTAATTTGCCTAAAAACCCATTTAACTTCCGTTTTCACATGCAATTTATTGTTGTTATTGTAATTGTTATTACTCAGATTGCATGTGACATGCAATAAAAGAAAAAAAGTAGTAACAAAAAATATAGTAGGTAATAATGGCAGCAACTGCAAAACAGAATTAAGAAATCATATTTAAATTGCATTCACTTGAAGCGTAGGAAACTTTGATTTTCCTCCTACTGTGTTAAAGTGCACAGTAAAAAGTTAAAAAAATATTTGATTTTATTATTTATATATATGTATATAAGTATTTATTTAAAATCTTGGTAATTTGTTTTATCTTGTGAATAATTTATAATTACATTTAAATGAATCAAAATAAATTAATAAAATGTATTTATAATTATAGACATTTAAAGTAATGCACACAAAATAATCCTGCTCTTGTTACTAGTTTTAATTTTAAATTAAAAATAAATCACATGAAAATATGTTTTTCTTGTAAATTTTTTAAAATTTGTTTTAAAATATCGCATTTTCTCTGTTGGTCTAATTATTGGTATGTTTATTGGTGTAATTTTTGTTGAATTTATTGATTTCGTATTTATTTTAGAATTGTGTACTGCCTATTATTTGCAGTTTTATTTTTTTTCTATTGGAGTAATTGTTGGTGTGTTGATTGTTGTATTTCATCTGTATTTATTGTGGAGTTTGCTGGAGTTTTCTCTGTTGGTGTAATTATTGGTGTAATTATTGTTGAATTTATTTATTTCGTATTTGTTTTAGAATTGTGTACTGCCTATTATTTGCAGTTTTATTTTGTTTCTATTGGAGTAATTGTTGGTGTGTTGATTGTTGAATTTTATCTGTATTTATTGTGGAGTTTCCGTTTTCTTCTTGGACCGATTTATTCCTGCACATTTCTTGATTGATGTAATTGTCTTTAATAATCTAGTTTTTATTTTTAAATTATATTTACATAATTTCTTATTACAATTATATATATTTTTATTGTTGTAGGATTTTTCAGTGCTTTAATAATTGTTTGTTTTGTTGCAATCGCGTGGAAATTGCTTGCTTTTCCCATTCATAGTTTTGTCGTCCAACACACGCGCCTTTCAATTGCCATTTTCCGGACACCCAACATTTCTTTTCCATCGCAATCGGAAATTCCATTAAAATCTTTGCTTGCCTGTATTATACATATATATGTGTATATATATATATTTAAAGCGGCTGAAATGTGATATCCGATATCCCCCGTATCCGTAGTACGGCCAATGACGTCAGCATTTAGCCTAATATCCGAATAACGATCAAAACGTGATTAGCGTCATTATCATTCGCATATACACATATTAAATATGTTTATATGAAGCTCCAACCGATGATCGGACAGTAGAAAATTAACAAGTTGCTGAGCACAAAAAAAACTTAAATCGAGATCGGTTAATTAGAATTTTGCAAACTTTTTTTTGGTAATTATCAAGAGTTACCTGAACTATAGAAGTATGTGTATATTAATGTAAATTGCGCATTTATAACTGATGGGTTGATAGTTAAACCATATACATATGTATATAGGTTTTGTGTAAGCAAGTTAGATAAATAAATCTCTGATTTCGATCATATCCTTACATAAATAAGATCAAGTAAAAAGAAGATCCACAAAAATTCCCAGGCAGTAAACAAATGACTCAAGCTCTCCAGTCTTCGTTTATTCTACAAGATATCCCTATTTACGCATACCTTTCGAAGCATTTGCAATCCAAAACCTGGTTTATATATTTTTGTTTTGCATATTCGCCATTTAAGCCGGGCCAAAGCCAGACTGGAAATACGGTCGATTCCCCGAAAGGAATTTCAATTTGTATACAACGAAAGTGATACCAGTTGATGGTTCCGAACAGGAAACCAAGCTATTTTCCCTATGTGTGAAAAATAGCCATTGTAATCCCATATATTAGGTATATATGCATATATAGTAGATGGCCATTCCGAAGGCCGCTCGGCAAACGATAACTGATGCGTCGAGGTCGGGGGCGCGCTCTCTGTTGGATTTTACACAATTTAATATAAAATATTATGTAGTATAAAGCCGGCACGAGATGCAATCAGTTGCATACGGAACCCTTCAACTGTGAGTCATTGCATATACTTACTGTAGTCATGATCGTTGAGAGATTCGAGCTCTCTTATCTGCACTCACTAGACTATATACTATATGTATAGTAGATACACTGCGTTTGTTATCTGCATGATTAATGGGGATCGGCGGCGGGCAAGAACGATGATGATGATGATGATGAAGCGGAGGAATGTAGGTCAGTTGTGAGGTAAATGCGGCGGATCTAAGGAGAGCCTTCAATTAAATACGGATTGAAATACCCTTGAGGATTCATGGGTAAATTGCTCAAGGAGATACTTTCCCTGGGTGGGAATAATAAATGTATCACATGACAAATTGCTATTTGCTTTCGTTATTATTTAAATTATTCATTTGGCATTCTAATTGCACCTGTAGTGTACAGACAATTATTGTTTGTCATACCAACTGCTGTGGGAAAGGCAATAAGACTGTAGAAAATATGTTTTTAAGTGATTTATTTGCAAGCTCATTGGATCATAATTAACTGAAGTTGTTTTTTTTTTGTAAATTTTAAAATTGTTTTACTACCACAAAAACTATTGCTTCGCTAAGGCAATGCAAATGAAAACAAAAACTGCACTAGTAAAGCTGACAAAAGCAATAATATATAAATAAGTAAAATGTCAGTTATATTTATGAACTTTGGTTACACTTACCTGCGACTTTTAAGGCCATTTTTCATTAAATAAAATGTATAAAAATCAGCTTATTTTTGTGGCTAAAATGTGATATATCTGGCAATGTCTTTATTAAGTTTTTTAGTATTTTTGAATGGTTATTTATACAGAGATATCTCCAGTATTGGTTTCTTTAATAAATTATAATAGTTTGTATTATTTTCATAATTATAATGATATTTTTTACTAAAAATTAAATAAATCTTTATTATATTATATTTCATTATATTTTTTAGCACACAAATGCCGCTGACTTGGTAATCAACGTTCCTAATGCCAGCAGCAATGCCAATGCCTTCTACAGGATCGACTACAGTCCGCCCTTTGGCTTCCCCGAGCCGAACACCACGATTCCGGCCAGAGAGATTGGCAAGGACATCAAGTTCTCGAGGACATTGCCGGGCACAGAGTACAACTTTTGGCTGTACTACACGAACTCCACGCATCAGGAGCTGCTTACCTGGACGGTGAACATAACAACAGGTGAAATAACACAACAATTTAATCAAATTTAATCAAAATTCCCAAATGCAAAGTCTGCGAGTATGTCGCAAGTAAAAATTAAAGCAAAATTAGTGCTAATAAGGTCACTCTGTTGCTTTCTTTCCTCCCCATTCAGCACCCGATCCTCCGGCAAATCTGAGTGTCCAGCTGCGTTCCAGCAAAAGCGCCTTCATAACGTGGCGTCCTCCGGGAACGGGCAAATATTCCGGCTTTCGCATCCGTGTCCTGGGCCTCACGGATCTGCCCTTCGAGCGCAGCTACTCGCTGTTGGGCAACGAGACGCAGGTGTCGGCCAAGGAGCTGACACCCGGCGGCACCTACCAGGTGCAGGCCTACTCGGTCTACCAGGGCAAGGAGTCGGTGGCCTACACCAGTCGCAATTTCACCACAAGTAAGTCGGGACAGCGGCAAGGAACGCGCGGTCCGAATCGCCGGTGCAACTTTTAATCGAATCAAATCGGTGTGTGTAATCCGGTGATGGGAATCTCCCCCCAAACTAACCATATTTTAACTCTGTTTTAACGCGCGGCGTCGGCGGTTATGAGAATGAGATTAAACTGAAAAAGAGCACCTTGAAGGTAACAGAAACCTAACCTAAGCCCCACATTTTGAGTATTAATCCTGCAGCTTCCTGAATTTAAATTCCTTGAATCAGCTTCCCTTGCTTAATGATTGTTGTGTTTTTTGCTTTTTTTTGTTTAGTGTTTGTTTGTTAATAAACTGTTGACATTCCAGTTGATTATTATAACGCTTGTATGCAGTGGCGCTCAAATTTGGCAAGATTTTAAATGGAAAATTAAATAATAATTTAAAGATAAAGCGATTCCCGATTGGTTCCCCGTAGATTGGCCTCGGATTTGGTGGCCACTGTGTGAGGAGTGTGCTGTGTCTTTTTATTTGCTGTATACTTTGCTTGTACTTAAAAATTGTAAATTATTTTATTTATTTTTAGATATTTCTTAGCACAATCTTGTAGCCTTGAAACCTTGTAAATATTTCCTGAAAAAGATGAGAGAGAAATATAGGTTAAAGAAAGGAAATCAAAGAACTTGTTATATGTAGATACCCTTGCTGGATTTTATAATTTTAGTCAGAAGCCGCAAAAGAGGTGAAGGATTTATTTCCAACCCTATAAACTATAAACTATATTCTTGATCAGCATCAACAGCCGAGACGATCTAGCCATTTCCGGTAGATACAAAAAATTGCACTAATTTATTATTTTTATATTTTATCATCGTTAAATTTGTAAAAAAAATGGTAAAATTTTGAATATCTTAAAATTTTAAATTTAGTACGCAGATTTATTAACCCAATAAAAACTAGCACAGAACAGTTTTCCGAATCAAAATTGAGGCTTTTTTTAGACGCAAAACTTGTATTTTCAGGCTTTGATACACCCAAAAAAATATTGTATACAAATATTCATAAATTTAGATATAAATGCAAATATTTCTGATCTTCTAGAAGGCATAAGTTGCCCAAATAGCTAGTGATTGTCAAAAGTCATATATATTACGATTCGGTATTAAAATTCTAATTTGTTAATTATAAAATATTGAGAAAATATTTTTGAAAAATTTTAGCCAATTTTTCAAAATGCTGTAAGGGGTGACATCGTCAAAATTGTCAAAAAATCATAAAATAGTTTATATTTTTAATTTATAAATTTAAAAAGCTAATATGTTACCCTAATTAAAACTAGCCAAGAAAAGCTTTCCGTATCAAAATTAATGCATTTTTGGCTTAGTTATGAACTATTTTCGCTTTGATCAAGGGGATCCATTCCATTGCAAATTGTTTTGTAAAATAAAAAACTGTGAATGCAAAACTTTAACTCTTAAATTGTAAATAAAATATGCATATTTAAATTATAAAAATTTCAGCACATTATAACTTCGATGTGCCGAAGTAAGCGTCGTTTCTTGTTATTACATTAACCCTGTAGATTGTTACAAAGTTTCTGCATTTTTCAGAGAGACTTTCCGACTTTCCGAGTCCACTTAACTTTCCCCAGATAATATATGATTTCCTAGGAACTTCTTGTAAATAATTGCTGCCTAATACATCCACCAAAACGTAGACCTAGTCTAATCCAAGCTCACCAACTCCCAACTCCCAACTAACACCTGCTCACCTTAGCCCTTAGACCTTTGTTGCTTAGAGTTTAGTTCGCATTATTCCAACTCTCATTGCATCCTCTCCATCTCATCTCTCCGATCCGCGCCGCACAGAGCCCAATACGCCTGGCAAGTTCATCGTGTGGTTCCGCAACGAGACGACGCTGCTCGTGCTGTGGCAGCCGCCCTTTCCCGCCGGAATCTACACCCACTACAAGGTCTCTATAACGCCCGACGACGCCATCCAGAGTGTGCTGTATGTGGAGCAGGAGGGAGAGCCACCTGGACCGGCTCAGGCGGCCTTTAAGGGACTGGTGCCTGGCAGGGAGTACAATATTTCGGTGCAGACCGTCTCCGAGGACGAGACGTCATCGGTGCCGACCACGGCACGGTATTTAACCGTACCCGAACGCGTCCTCAATGTCACCTTCGATGAGGCCTACACCACGGCCAGCTCGTTTCGGGTGCAGTGGAAGCCGCCGAGCACGTACAGCGAGTTCGATGGCTACCAGGTGATGCTCTCCACCTCGCGACGCATCTTCAATGTGCCGCGCAACGAGGCGGACTCCGTCCACTTCGACTATCCGGATGTCCTGGAGGCGGGTCGCACCTACGAGGTGGTGGTGAAGACCATAGCGGACAATGTGAACTCTTGGCCGACTAGCGGCTTTGTGACGCTGCGTCCGCGTCCGGTGAGGAGTCTGGGCGGCTTTCTCGACGATCACAGCAATGTCCTGCACATCTCCTGGGAGCCAGCGGAGACGGGGCGACAGGATGCCTATAGAATAAGGTAAGAGATCGAGAATTTGTATCAGAAAATTGTATATTAAACGTTGTTTCTTACAGCTACCATGAGCAGACGAATGTGAGCGAAGTAACTGCCACATTTCCCGCCGCCTCGGAAACACAGATCCGCACGAATCTCACCGAGTACACGCTGGACTCACTGCTGCCCGGACGTCGCTACCTGATCGCCGTGCAGGCCCTGTCCATGGAGGTGGCCTCAAATGCCAGCTACATAACCCGCTACACCCGCCCGGCGGCGCCGCTCATCCAGGAGCTGCGCAGCATCGACCAGGGCCTGATGGTCAGCTGGCGCAGCGATGTGAATTCCCGTCAGGATCGCTACGAGGTCCACTATCAGCGGAACGGGACACGCGAGGAGCGAACGATAGCCACCAATGAGACGACGCTGACGATTAACTATCTGCATGCCGGATCCGGTTACACGGTGAAGGTGCATGCCATCAGCCACGGGATCCGGAGCGAGCCGCACACCTATTTCCAGGCAGTTTGTGAGTTGAATTTCAGTTTTTAGATGCTTTTAAATGGCCACTAAAATCGGTATTCATTGGGATTATTAATGTTTATAATTATAAGCACGTGTTTGAGCTTAGAAATCTAACTGGTTTTCACTTAAAAATACTTTGTTGCAATGCCAGAATATTAACTGACGACGCGCTAATATATGCCGCAATCCTGTTGAATTTCTAGTGAACGGCTGTTTTGAGCCATAAAGCTCCTAATGAGTGGCCTGAAACCAGTTTATAGTGTGATGACGGAGATGAGCAAGACTACTCTCCTCTTTTAGGTCATAAAATTGCATTATTTACAATGCTCTTCTCCTTTTCTCCCGCAGTTCCCAAACCCCCGCAGAATCTCACCCTGCAAACGGTGCACACCAACCTGGTGGTTCTCCACTGGCAGCCGCCGGAGGGCAGTGATTTCAGCGAGTATGTCGTGCGCTATCGCACCGATGCCTCGCCCTGGCAACGCATCGCTGGCCTGCACAAGAACGAGGCCCGCATTGAGGACATGCACTATGGCGAACGATATCTCGTTCAGGTGAACACCGTCAGCTTTGGGGTGGAGAGTCCGCACCCCTTGGAGCTGAATGTGACAATGCCGCCGCAACCAGTGTCGAATGTGGTGCCGCTGGTGGACTCGCGCAATCTCACGCTGGAGTGGCCACGTCCCGACGGCCACGTTGACTTTTACAGCCTCAAGTGGTGGCCCACGGACGAGGCGGAAAGTGTGGAATTCAAGAACGTAACCCAGCTGGAGGATTGTGAGTAGAAGAGAGAGCTTTATATTGAGATTAGAGTGATGTATAACACATAATCCCCTTTGCAGTGAGTTCGCCCAGCGTGCGGGTACCCATCGAGGACTTATCGCCGGGCCGTCAGTATCGTTTCGAGGTGCAGGCCAGCTCAAATGGCATTCGCTCGGGCATCACGCACCTCTCCACGCGCACCATGCCGCTCATACAGTCGGATGTCTTTATCGCCAATGCCGGCCATGAGCTGGGCCAGGACGAGACGGTCACGCTGAGCTACACACCAACGCCGGCGGCCAGCACACGCTTCGACATTTATCGCTTCTCGATGGGCGACCCGCGGATCAAGGACAAGGAGAAGCTGGCCAACGATACGGAGCGCAAGCTGAGCTTCAATGGCCTGACCCCCGGCAAGCTGTACAACGTGACGGTGTGGACTGTGAGCGGCGGAGTGGCCAGTTTGCCGGTGCAGCGTCTATATCGTCTGCATCCTCTGCCCATCTCCGATTTGGTGGCCAGCCAGCTGGCGGCGCGAGAGATTAGTCTGCGTTGGACGGCTCCCATTGGGGAGTATACCGACTTTGAGCTGCAGTACCTGAGCGCGGACGAGGAGGCGCCGCAGCTGCTGCAGAATGTGACCAAGAAGACGGAGATTACGCTGCAGGGACTGCGGCCGTATCACAATTACACTTTCACCGTGGTGGTGCGATCGGGCTCCACCCAGGCCCCCGATTCGAACATCTCCGGCAGCACGCTGATGCGCAGCAGTGCCCCCATCTCGGCCAGCTATCAAACGCTCTCCGCCCTGCCCGGCAAGGTGGACTTCTTCCAGCCCAGCGATGTGCAGCCGGGCGAGGTGACCTTCGAGTGGACACTGGAGCCGAGGGAGCAGCACGGCCCCATCGATTACTATCGGATTACGTGCCAGAATGCGGACGATGCGGCCGTCGATGTGACCAACTATGAGTTCCCGGCGAATGCCACGCAGGGCAGGATCGAAGACCTGGTGCCGGGCAATCAGTACGTTTTCCGGATACAAGCGAAATCGGAGCTGGGCTACGGGGCCGAGCGGGAGTACGTTCAGCGCATGCCAATACTGGCGCCGCCCATCCCCGAGGCAAGTGTTACGCCGCTGGAGGTGAGCCGGAGCAGCAGCACCATCGAGATTAGCTTCCGGCAGGGCTACTTCTCCAATGCCCACGGCATGGTGCGCTACTACACCATCATTGTGGCGGAGGATGTGGGCAAGAATGCCTCCGGCCTGGAGATGCCCAGCTGGCAGGATGTGCAGGCGTACACGGTGTGGCTGCCCTACCAGGCCGTCGAGCCGTACAATCCCTTCCTCAGCTCGAACGGCAGTCGGCGGAGGAGCAGCAATCTGCTGGAGGCGGAGCACTTTACCATCGGCTCGGCCAACTGTGACTCGCATCCGGCGGGCTACTGCAACGGGCCGCTGCGCTCCGGCACCACGTACAGGATCAAGGTGCGCGCCTTCACCGACGAGGACAAGTTCACGGATACGGCGTACAGTTCGCCGATAACCACGGAGCGTAGCGATACCATGATCGTGGCCCTCACGATGTCGGCGGTGCTGCTGGTGGCCGTGGTGCTTCTGGTGGCCTACTGCCAGCACCGCTGTCAGCTAGTCCGTCGCGCCAGCAAGCTGGCCCGCATGCAGGACGAGCTGGCCGCCCTGCCCGAGGGCTATGTCATACCCAACCGTCCCGTCCACGTCAAGGACTTTGCCGAGCACTATCGCCTGATGTCCGCCGACTCGGACTTTCGCTTCAGCGAGGAGTTCGACGACCTGAAGCATGTGGGTCGCGACCAGCCCTGCAGCTTCGCCAACTTGCCCTGCAATCGTCCCAAGAATCGCTTCACCAACATCCTGCCCTACGACCATTCGCGCTTCAAGCTCCAGCCCGTGGACGATGACGATGGCTCCGACTACATCAACGCCAACTACATGCCCGGCCACAATTCGCCGCGCGAGTTCATCGTCACCCAGGGGCCGCTGCATTCGACGCGCGAGGAGTTCTGGCGGATGTGCTGGGAGAGCAACTCGCGGGCCATTGTCATGCTGACGCGCTGCTTCGAGAAGGGGCGCGAGAAGTGCGACCAGTACTGGCCCGTCGATCGCGTGGCCATGTTCTATGGCGACATCAAGGTGCAGTTGATTGTGGACACGCATTTCCACGACTGGAGCATCTCCGAGTTTATGGTTTCCAGGGTAAGTGTGTAGTAGTAGCATTCGGAATCCGTACTTAATAGTTTTCTGCTTCTTGTGCTTCTAGAACTGCGAGTCGCGGATAATGCGACACTTTCACTTCACCACCTGGCCGGACTTTGGGGTGCCAGAGCCGCCGCAGTCGCTGGTGCGGTTTGTGCGCGCCTTTCGCGATGTCATCGGCACCGACTCGCGCCCCATTATTGTCCATTGCAGCGCCGGAGTGGGTAGGTCGGGCACGTTTATAGCCCTCGACCGCATACTGCAGCACATACACAAGTCCGACTATGTGGACATTTTCGGGATTGTGTTTGCCATGCGGAAGGGTGAGTGTACACATTCGGCACACATTCTAATCCTCATTCTAATCCCCTCATTTTCCTCCTTTGCAGAGCGCGTGGTCATGGTGCAGACGGAGCAGCAGTATGTGTGCATCCATCAGTGTTTGCTGGCGGTTCTCGAGGGCAAGGAGCATCTGCTGGCCGATTCCCGGGAGCTGCATGCCAACGATGGCTACGAAGGTGAGTCCCATGGATGAGATTCTTAGTGGTAGCTCCCCTCGATTCCCACACAACTTCTATCTATTTTGTATTTATTTCTATATTTGATTAGAGTTTTTATTTTTTAATTTGTTGGATATTTCCAATTCAATCTTGAATTTATTGTTTCCTCGCAAAAACTGGACTTTTGGGCTGTAATTTAATTTCATTAATGGTGCTTTTTACTCTCTTTGATGGCTGTGGCGGTTTCCCCAAGGTTTTCTCTTTTGATTTTATTTATTTTTCATATTGTAACTAACCAAATAATATTTTTAAAATAATTTATTTTCTTCTCTCTTTTCACAAATACACAACACACACACACACACCTTAAATACACAATTGTAAATCACACAAAATGCCTAACAATTTACACACATTACATTCCATATTCCACAACTGCTTCTTCTTCTGCGCAAAAAAAAAAAAACAAAACAAAATTACTTGAAAAAAACTCAACTGCAAAAAAAAAAATCACAAAAAAAAGTGACTAAAATTTACTTAGAGCGCCCTAATGGCCAGCTACAACAGCCACAAACGAAAATGGGAACCCTGCCCATACGTGCCTCTCTGGCCAAGGCCGAGGAGCTGGAACCGGATCTCTTGGTTGCTGCCGACAAGGATTCGGAGCAGCACCAGCCTGCATCGGAGACCAACGAAAAGCGAAAATCCCACGAAATTCCCAACGAGAATAGCTCCCTCAAGCAATGCCTTGAAGAGGACGATGATGAAGAGGATGAAGATGAAAACGATGACGATGATCAGCAGCCACTGAACAATGAAACGACGGCCACCTTGTCATCGGCCAGCTGTAACAGCAGCAGCAGCAGCAGTAGCAGCAGCAGCAGCAATCAGGAGCATGCAGCTCTGCAGGAATCGCTAGAGCATTCCAAGCTAGACCAGGAGAGAGTCTCCAAGGTTTCAAGCAAACCCCATTCAGACGCCGAAACAGACACGGAGGACGGGGATGATGATGATGATAAAAAGCAGCTGGCCAAGGATGGGGCGCTTGCTCGCGCTGAGGATGAGGATGGCGATGGCTGGTGGTATTGAGATAGCGAAAGTCGCCTTTAATTTTTAATAGGTTTGTACCCACAATACAAGAACACAACAACACTACACACCCAAACAACAACATAACGAACACAACAATAATACGAAACAGTACAACAACAAACACACCAACAGTTCAACAACAAACACACCAATAGTACAACAACAAATACACCAACAGTACAACAACACACCAATAGTACAACAACAAACACACCAACAGTACAACAACAAACACACCAACAGT
>JAEIHY010019093.1:0-26777 GCA_018904565.1 Drosophila tsacasi
AAGCGTACTGCTGTCAAAGCATTTAAGATGCCCTCTCTATATAACTTTATACTCTTTGCTCATACTTGTAGAAGACGAGCCCTCTCGCATACCTAGAAATAAATAATAAATAAATGAATCGAACAGCTTTAGCTTTTAAAAACTTCTAAAAGCTCAAGATCTGTTTCAAATCGTGTGGAACTCAAGTTTGTTCAGATAATCATAAACCATGTATTAGGGGGCGTGTTTTTTTCGCACCACTCGCACGAGTCAATTATTGGTTTTATTTACTTTTTAGCAAAATATAAAACGAAGCCTGGGATATTCGGAGGAACCTGTATTGGCAGCTCAGGTTCAATGGCTTGGACTCGTAAATCCCCAGATTGTTTACTTTTTTTCGAGTCTAGAGCACACACGTCGCTCTTGACATTCATTAAACAATCGGGAGCTCATCTCCATATGAATCCTTGTTAAATATTTATGCTAATGGGGATTATTATACCATATGGTATATTTAAACTGTGTTTAAAATTGATTAGAATATAGTTATTAATAGTTGAGCACTTGATGGGTGACTATTTTCCCTGATATATTTATGCCAGATATATAAATATTTAAGAACTGAGAGTCTTTTTCAATCATGATTTATTAAAGTTAAATTGTACATATTAAGTAATTTATATATTGTGTTTAATTAGAGCTTAGTGGAAAGTTTTTAATGGGTCATCGGTTTGACGTTAATCTGGCAGTTCTGGGACCCAGTTAAAAAATAAATCGTAAAACCCGAAAACTGGTCCCAATTGTTTGGGTTAATCGAATGATCTATGTATGAATCCACTTAGGAGCAGCATCCCGACAACTTTCGCGAAATGAGACATTTAAATTTGAAATGATTCAATAATGACAGCAAAAAATAACCGAAAAATAAAAAAATTAGAAGGCAAACGACTGACAGAATAACAAAGAGTGTAATAATTGTGTGGTGAAATATATAACGACACAGCCGAAGCGACCCGTCAAAAAAGCCCCTAAACAGTCACACCAACGAACAAACACGAGTGCAATCGCACCTTTGGCCAGGTATACTTGTTAACAAATGTGGCAGCAGATGAGCTAGGCGGGATGCAGGGAAGGCAGGAAAGATGAGCTTGGCTTATTGATGCGTACGAGAACAGGAACGCCGGTGACGACTCACACGGCTCTCGGATTTAAATAAAAGGCCCCTGGCAGAGTCCACCAAATATCAGTTGCACTCAGATCTTCTTCAGCAATCAATCGAATCGAAAACCAAACCAAGATGCGTCTAACACTGTTGGCCCTCATAGCCGTCCTCTGCCTGGCCTATGCCTACGCTGCGGACGATGCCCAGCCGGACAGCGAGCAGATCGGACTCCTGGACGTCGCCGACCAGGGAGCCAACCATGCCAACGATGGAGCCCGAGAGGCCAGACATGGCGGATATGGAGGATGGGGACGTGGCGGATATGGAGGATGGGGACATGGCGGCGGTGGCTGGGGGCATGGTGGCTGGGGCGGCGGTGGCTGGGGACGTGGTGGCTATGGGCGTGGTGGTTGGGGCGGTGGTGGCTGGGGACGTGGTGGCTATGGATGGGGCCGATAAGCTCCCACTACTGCCACCACCCGCCGAGCTGTCATCCCCAGACCACGCCTCCGATGAGCTGTGTGCCCTGGCCAAGTGGACTCCCACGGATGTCAATTCGTTAATAAAGAACATTTAAAGCATTAAAATTTTATTTTCATTCGGTATGCCGGTTGAATAGATTTAAATTCTTCATAGAAGACGAGCCCTCTCGCATACCTAGAAATAAATAATAAATAAATAAATAGAAAAGCTTTAATTTTTAAAAACTTCTCAAGCTCAAGCTCGGCTCATTCAAATTGTGTGGAACTTAAGTTTGTTCGGATAATTATAAACCATGTAATAGGGGGCGTTTTTTTCGCACCACTCGCACCAGTCAATTATAGGCTTTATTTATTTTTATCAAATTACTCCTAGGAGATATGGAGGAACCTGTATTGGCAGCTCAGGTGCAATGGCTTGGTCTCGTAAATCCCCAGATTGTTTACTTTTTTTCTAGTCTAAAGCACACAAGTCGCTCTTGACATTCATTTCATTAAACAATCGGAAGCTCATCTCCATATGAATCCTTGTTAAATATTTATGCTAATGGGGATTATTTTAGCCAAACAGCCTGCTTAACTGGCATTTAAATTGATTAGAATATAGTTATTAATGGTTGGTGAGCACTTGAGGGGTAATATTTTACCCCGGTTTCCCTTTTTCAATATTTATGCTAATGGGAATTTTTTTTAGACATATGACCTATTTAATCTGGGTTTTTATTTAATTAAAATATAGTTATTATTAATTAGTTAGTGAGTACTTGAGGGGTATATTTTTTCCTGGGCGGGTTAAACCAGATATAAATATGATTGACAACTGGGATTATTTTTCAATTCTGATTTTACATTGAATTGTATATTTTAAATAACTTATTTATTGTGTTTAATTACAGCTTAGTGGAAAGTTTCTAATGGGTCATCGGACCCAGTTAAAAAATAAATCGTAAACCCGAAAATTGATCCCAATTGTGATCTACGTATGAATTTACTTAGGAGTAGCACCCCGACAACTTTCGCGAAATTTTAATTCGAAATGATTCAGTAATGATTGAAGTTTGCACACTCTATCAGGAATTATGTAAAACATTTATAGATTACCAACAAATTCGGTATTTACGTTTACCAATACGTACTATATTTAGAGTTTTCCAGCTAAAGTTTTCCTTCTCAGGTCTGCATTTTCCTCTACATTTAAACATCGTTTCTATGGAAGCTATATGAGCTAATCATCCGATTTGCATAAAATTAAAACCTTTGGCCGGGTATACTTATTATTATTGCTTATTGATTGGAATGAGAACAGGAAAGTCGGTGACGACTTATACATCTGTCGGCTTTAAATAAAAGGCCCCTGACCGAGCCCAATAAATATCAGTTATACTCAGATCTTCTACAGCAATCAATCGAATCAAAACCTAAACCAAGATGCGTCTAACACTGGTGGCCCTCATAGCCGTCCTGTGCCTGGCCTATGCCTACGCTGCCCAGCCGGACAACGAGCAGATCGGACTCCTGGACGTCGCCGACCAGGGAGCCGGCCATGCCAACGAAGGAGCCCGAAAGGCCAGACATGGCGGATATGGAGGACATGGTGGTGGCGGATGGAAACACGGAGGGGGCGGCGGCTGGAAACACGGAGGTGGCTGGAATCACGGAGGTGGCTGGAAACACGGAGGGGGAGGCGGTGGCTGGAAACACGGAGGGGGCTGGAAACATGGTGGCTATGGAGGTGGTGGTTGGGGCAGATAAGCTCCCACTGCTGTCACCACCCCTCAAGTTGTCATCCCCAGACCACGCCTCCCATGAGCTGTGTGCCCTGGCCAAGTGGACTCCCACGGATGTCAATTCTTTAATAAAGAACATTTAAAGCATTAAAATTTGATTGTCATTCGGTATGCCGGTTGAAGAGGTGTCAAGCGGAGGAGGTACCAGGTTTCTGACCTATAATTATAGTGTTTCGGAGGGTATATCCGCTGCGAGCAGCAGTAGTCAAACAGTACCTCTCATAACTTACCTGCTCTTGTAATGATCTAAGCATCCTAAAAGGGGTAACATAATAAATATTAAAATTTTGACAATGACACGGACTATGTAAAAACTAGACAAAGTCTAATAGGTTTTAATATTTCCGTCTAATTAATTCGACTCTAAGAGTATCCAAGGCTTCGGCTCAATATACCCCCTCGATGTCGTGGAAAAGCATTTAAAGTCCTTCGTCCCGGGATATTGTGCTTAGTTCGAGACCAAGTTAACCCCTGACGACATGGAAAATTTCCTGCAAGTACAGAAGAGCACCATTGCCCTGCTGGGATTCGATCTGTTCAGTGACAAGAAGGATATGTGGAAGCGTCCCTACAGGGCCATGAACGTTTTTGGCATAGCGGCCATTTTTCCCTTCATCCTGGCAGCCGTGATCCATAACTGGAAGAATGTGATGCTCCTGGCGGATGCCATGGTGGCTCTGCTGATCACCATTCTGGGGCTCTTCAAGTTCAGCATGATTCTATACTTGCGGAAGGATTTCCGGAGATTGATTGTAAAATTTCGCTTGCTGATGCGCAATGGTGGGTTTAGGTTTTTGATCTCAAACTCTTTGTCTTATTTAATCGAGGATTCCTCTTTTATTTGCAGAGGCGGATCAGGGCGCGGAATACGCGGCGATCATCGACGAAGCCAACAAACAGGACCAGCGTATGTGCGGCATATTCAGGACCTGTTTCCTCCTGGCCTGGGCCCTGAATAGTGTCCTGCCCTTTGTGCGCATGGGTCTCAGTTACTGGCTGGCAGGACATGCTGAGCCAGAGCTGCCCTTTCCCTGTCTGTGGGTTGCAAAAATATAAATTTAAAATATTATTGTTTCAATGTCTACCTTTAGGTTTCCCTGGGACATTCACATCATCCGAAACTATGCCCTGAGCTTCGTCTGGAGTGCCTTCGCCTCGACTGGTGTGGTCCTGCCTGCGGTTAGCCTGGACACCATTTTCTGCTCCTTCACCAGCAATCTGTGCGCCTTCTTCAAGATTGCCCAGTACAAGGTAGTGAGATTCAGGGGTGAAAATCTAGAGAAGTCACAGGCCAAACTCAACAAGGTCTTCGCCTTGTACCAGACCAGTTTGGATATGTGCAATGATCTCAATCTCTGCTACCAGCCTATTATTTGTGCCCAGTTCTTTATCTCCTCGCTGCAGTTGTGTATGCTGGGCTACCTCTTCTCCATAACCTTTGCCCAGACCGAGGGCGTGTACTATGCCTCCTTCATAGCCACCATTATTATCCAGGCCTATATCTATTGCTATTGCGGCGAGAATCTGAAGACGGAGAGCGCCCTCTTCGAGTGGGCCATCTACGACAGTCCCTGGCACGACAGCTTGGGTGCTGGAGGAGCCTCCACTTCGATCTGTCGTTCCCTGTTGATCAGCATGATGCGAGCCCATCATGGCTTTCGCATCACTGGTTACTTTTTCGAGGCCAACATGGAGGCCTTCTCTTCGGTGGGTACAGGAACATTATTTACTTATATGATAAAATAATGGTAATAACTTTGTTTCTATCATTGCCTTTCAGATTGTCCGCACGGCCATGTCCTACATAACAATGCTGCGATCCTTCTCCTAAAACCTCTTATTAACTCCGCATTTCATGTGCAATATTCGTTTTATTGCTGAGCTTGCGTTGCCGTACGACATTTAACAATCGATTTTACGTATTTTACAAATGATTATCTCACACACACAGTTTTTTAAGCACTAAGTAGATGGTAGATTGGAAATTGGAAACTTAATTGGTTGTAGAAATGCACAGATGAAGCACGAAGGGGAAGGGGTTTTTTCTTATGGAACAAGGATAAGTGGGTAATGGATGGGATGGGGTGATGGTCCTCTCAGGAGCAGCTGCTCTCACTCTCCTCTGTTTGCCTCTGGTTCACCTCCCTTTTCGGCCAGCTAGGCTGGCCCACAACGAAACGATTGCCAACATGAGCATAACGACGAAGAATTACGTAGAACACTGATTTTTTGAAGCGATACGGAATTACTTGAAGAACCTGCCGGGAGCTCGGGGGGCGTTAACTGGGGGCGGGGTCGGTATGTGGGCGCCCTCGGCACGGTATCCATTCTCGTCGGCAATGTAGGTGATGGTATAAACGACGCCATCGGGTCCGGTGTAAGAGTATGAGCCCTGCATCACCTGGAAAGAGTCGCCCCTTAAAGTATGACAGAGTGTCTCAAGACAGCGCCTAGAAGTATGCCCTACCTGAGCTTCCACCTGGGTGCCGGGGTTCTTGAGGTAACCAGCCTCATCCGCTCGAATTCCATTGCTCGTCTCGTAGCTGCAAAGGAGGTTTATGGTTAGGATTTCAGTCCGGATAGCTTTAAAGATATAATCATTTAATCTAGACCCTCACTTGTACTGGTAGGAGCCATCGGGATTGAGGTCGAAGTTCTGCTTGAGGATCACCGCATTCGCATCGAAGGAGTTGCCCCGCTGCGGAGGCAGTCCACGCTGGGGCTGGGCATGAATGGAGCCCAGCAGGCAGAGGGCCACGGCGACGGCTACGAAGGAGGCGTGGGTGAGCGTCATGACCTTTTAGTGGAGTAGAAGATGTGGAGAGGAGACACCGACTTAAATAGAGTCATAACCAAGTACTGCAGATGAGGTGCGGTGTTCAGTGTTCAGTGTTTAGTGCTCAGTTTTTAGTGTTTAATGTTTGCGGCGCCCGATTGAGTTGCCGCCGCCGGCGGTGACTACGATGTCTTTGAATGTCAAACTCGTTGCTTGGCAATTAGCATCCGATATACTGAGATTGCCTTTTTACGATTTGAAAGTTCTGCGCAATCATGTCGATTATGATGATCGAAGGTCGTGGGAAAAATATCCATATATGGAGCTGGTAAAATATCCTGAATGGTATGGGTAGTTAAACCCTCTTAGCCTCAGTTATACCCTGTGTTTTAATTAAATGAAATCCTACAATCACTATATCCTATATCCTTATCCAAGATGAGAGTTACTCCTTTCAATAATTATTTTTGGTTTAACCTTATGAGGAATCCTTTTTCGTAAACTTTGTTTCTAGTTGAATGAGTCTGTTTATAGGGATTGTGATGAGGATTTCAGGTAGTATATCCTGTGTATTAGCTCGATGATCCATATTTAAATAAAACCAGGTTTGTTGTTTGTTATCTTGAGTATCCTTATGCCACAACTGGCTCCATTTGTGTTCAATTTATTACTGCATTGAATCCTTACTTCAAGGATACACCGCACCGCAATGAGAACAGAGACTCACTTCGAATTCGCGACTTGGGATCGGTTACTGCGCTGGGAGGCTCGTCAAAAGTGCTTTGACTTGGCTGCAGTTGCCACAAACGTTTTTATACCGAATTCGCGCATTCACTTGAAGCCGAAGCTGAAGCAGAAGCAGCAGCGGCAGCGCCAGCATCCGCAGCGAGATGCAGTGCGGCCCAGAGATGGCTAGAGGGCAGGAAGGGCAGGAGGAGCAGCAGCAGCACCACCAGTCGGATCACTTTCAGCCGGCGGAGCAGCCAGCAGTAGTGCTTGACAGCGGCAGAATCGGAAGAGCTGCCGTCTCTCTTTCGACTGCGCCACGTAGCGTATGCGCAACGAGTTTCAAATGCAAATGGGCGTTGCGCATACGCCGCGTATGCCGCGCGAGATCGGTTCTCCTCCGCGTAATTTATGTGAATTAGCAATGCGAACTTCATTTGATTAGTGCCCCCGCTGCAAGCTACCGCCGACTGCAATAATACGTTAAGTCAAATATTAATTAAAAGATTACAGATGTTGCAATTGGTTTCGATTTGATGAATTGGCCATTTCGCATGCCGATGGAATCTGCATCTGACATTTCAATGGGCCGCGGGTTAGGAATATTAATGGGCGTGGCCGGGCCAACTTGTCCATTTCAATGCATCGTTAAAGAGCATTGCTTGGGCTTTGTCTTGCTGCCCTTTTCGCCCAATTTCGCTGACCAGGTCACTGAATTGGCGGCCACTCCCTTGCACCACTTACCCGATCCCGGTCCCATTTCGGTTTCAGCTCTAACTCCAGCTCCCATTCCAGGCTTAAACTTTTGAACTTTTCCAGCGTGTAGGAAATGTCAGTTGCAATTCATAAAAATTACGGCAATAACTGCTGGTAAAATCCAACAAAAGCACTGCCGCCACCGCTGCTGCGCTGGGAGATGATCACGAACATGATGAACATCGCCCGAGATTTAAGCCAACACTTGGCGTCAGCTTCGGCGTCGGTGGAGTTGGTTTTCCTTTTCGTTGGCCAAGTTACTTGGCCAATTTCGCGGTTGCCCGCGTTTTGCTTTGGCCTTCGCGCTGCTTTTCGAATCGCAGTTTGGGCCCAGAGGAAGAGCTCGCCGGCCTGGTTTACTGCATTTTTCACATTTGACATACAATTTGCGGCCCAGCGAGATTGGCTTACTCACTCCCAGTTGTACCACGGCGGTCTTTATGCATTTTCATCACACATCATCGCTTCGCCGGTTGGTGTTCGAGTGTTTCCCGTGTGATGATGACTGATGACTGATGGATCGCGTGCGATCGATCCGATCTGGGCTCGTTTTAAGCTCACATCATCTGTATCTGTATCTGTATCTTTAACTGTAACTGTAGCTATGACTGTATCTGTATCTTAATTTATGCCTCTTTGTCTGGTGTAGCGTGTGTGGGGCGTACTGTATGCTAATGGCTGTGCAGTTCCCTAAACATTGGCAATCAATCAACCGCTGGCCCGGGTATTCGGTCATTCCAAACTCGAAACGAGTTTATGACGCTATCAACCTGTTCGGGATTTTCTGCGATTTTCGGAATACGAATCTCGGCTCAAGACCTGTGTCAATCGCTCTCATTACAGGGAATCATCATCATCATTGGGTTTTATTTCGATCGGTTGACCTCTCTTCCGATCTCTTGGTCTTGGCGCTGAATCATAAATATGCAAATCTCGTAGCGTCTCTGTGAGTGTTTTATTAAATCACATTCTGCCCGCTTCCATAGAATTTCTTTGGTGTTTTTTTGTTTTCTGTTTGGTTTTGTTTATCTTTTTGTATTTTTCGGCGGTGGCGTAATGGACTGGAAGATGCTAATTCGCGGCTGCTGCGCACATTAAATGCCGGTATATAAAGGATGGCCTGAAGATGTGGTAAGCCAAGTCGTCGGTCGGTTCCCGCCAAGAAAGCATCTCTCTCTGCCCAACAAACTACCTCAAAGTACCACTTAAGATGTTCAAAATTGCCATCTGTCTGCTGGCCCTGGCCACCGGCGCCCTGTCCGCCAGCATTGGCCAGGTGAGCAGCACCACGGAGAAGCGCGAGATTGTGCCGCTGCTGAAGTTCGAGACGGACAAGCAGCCGGATGGCTCCTTCCACTTCTCGTACGAGGGCGGTGACCAGTCCATGCGTTCCGAGCAGGGCGTGATCGAGAATGCCGGCACGGAGGACGAGGCTTTGGAGGTCTCTGGCATGTACAGCTACATCGATGCCGATGGCAACACTGTGGTGGTTAACTACACCGCCGGCAAGAACGGATTCGTGCCCGTCGGCACCATTATTCCCGCCGAGATCACTGCCCTGGCCAAGGCTGCCGCTGATTTGCCCAAGGTTTCCGAGGAGGAGGAGCAGAAGTACAAGACCCGCCGTTCCCGATCCCAGGATGTGGAGAAGGAGGAGGTCGCCGCCGCCGTGGAGAAGAAGGAAGCCGTCGTTGCTGTCGTGGAGAAGGATGCTGTTGTGGCCAAGGAATCCGTCATAGTGGCCAAGTCCGAGCCCCTGCCCGCCGAATCGCAGGTGGTGCCCGTCCAGGTCGTCGTGGAGTCTGTGCCCGCGGCGGAGGTCAAGGTGGCCCC
Source organism: Drosophila tsacasi (assembly GCA_018904565.1). Lineage (NCBI taxonomy): Eukaryota > Metazoa > Arthropoda > Insecta > Diptera > Drosophilidae > Drosophila > Drosophila tsacasi. The sequence continues at coordinate 9,499 of JAEIHY010019093.1, forward strand.
CGCTGCCGCTAAGGAGGTGGAAACCAAGACTGCCTAGACTGCCCTAGTCTCTAGCTTACCCAAGTATTCTTAATTTACGATTAAACCCGAGTGCGATCTAATTTAACTTTGCTAGCGAATAAAACGAAACGAAACCCTATCTCCAAGATCTATATTCTCGATTCCGGCGATTCAAATGGGGCGACAGCAGCTGCATGTGAAATGTGCTCTGCATATCAATACTTGTCATAAATTTCGCTTTGGTTAGTGCTAATTTAATCCACAATCTCATGCAATGACGACGTTCCTGGCTTAGAACTTTATTAGTGAGTTTTTGCAAAGATTTAAGATTATTATTATAATTGAGAGAAAGAGAATCAAGTGGAGAGTTAGAAGAATTAATTATACCGATGAGTAACGCCTTCCGATGATTTCGTAAACAACCTATTAAGCGAGTATAGCGCGGCTTTGTTCTCACCCAACACTTTTATTAAACATCTTTTTATAGAACACATAAAGTTCCTAAGGAATTCTTTTGGTAAAAAAAATATATATTTTTTATATATATATAGCTTATAAAGACGGGCATATTTTGTATATGAATATTCTAATGAAAATATGAAGCTATATCAAGATATAGAAATTACTAAGAAACAGCAGCTCTGAAGCACGTTATATTTAAAGATTTTATTGGAAATTATCTAGAGAACTGATATTGAAGGACACCTTTTAAATAAAATTTAGATTTGGATAGTTTAAACTTTAAAGGATTTTTCAATCCGGAACCTATTCTCCATTCGCTCAAATTCTTTCCATATTCTAGAACAAAATTTCGTTTCCTTATAGGAACTTTCTATTATACCTGAATACTTCTCATTTGCAAGCAGGCCTTGGCTTTGTAGTCAGATTGAATAACTTCATCTTATATAACTTGCTTTATAGTCAGCTTAAAAACCTTCATCTTAAATAACTTCATTTCATAACCAGATATAATTTTCAATCTAAAAATGTCTGAAAAGTCCTGCGACTATGTGCACGAATTGCTGCAGTCACACCGCTGTAATTTTGTTGAGACCAACGAGGACTGCCTGGGTAACATTTTCTTTATAAACTACTTGCGGTGGCACTACTGCTTTGTGGACGAACGAAACAAATTCAATGTCTTCTGGAGCGTAATGGCCATGATTGTCGTAGTCGGATATGTCTTCTGGATGATGCAGTTCACAGTCCTAAACTAGTGAGTCCCTTGGCAAAAAGCTTGATAAGTAGTATTAGCAGGTGTCCCTCCAGCTTTTGTCCCTGCTTGAAGGTGATTGCCGATTCATGCCGGCTGAGCCAGAACACGGCGGGAGTTACGGTTCTGACCATGGCCAATGGATCTCCGGATCTATTCACTTCCATAGCAGCCCGTCTGTCCGCCGGCCCATACTCCTTTGTGTCCTGCATGTCGCAGACCCTCTTCCTGAACATGTTCGTCGGCGGAATGGTGATGCTGACACAGCCGTTCGAAGTGGGGCCCAACTTCTTTCTGCGCGACTTTGGCTTTCTCTTCCTGAATGTAGTCTATATGGACTACATCTTCAAGCGTCCGGAGGGGATCAGCTGGATATGGGCTCTGCTCAGCAACTTCATATTCATCGGTTACCTAGTGGTGGCCATCGTCGACCAGCATTTGGTGATGGCCCGCATTCGAAGTGGGTATAGCTTGAAATCTCCCTAGATTCCCACATTTGATCACTAAATGAATTATGTTAATCATGTTACCCCCACCAGAACTGGAGCGTGCGCAGGGCAGCCAAGAGGGAGACGAGCAAGATGAGCTGCACGGGCTGAAGACAGTTTTGCCGCTAAAGCGCCACGAGATCGATAGGACCAAAAAATTTGGAGGTCCCAATCGCATGCTGTTCCGACAGTTCTGGCACTCCATCTTCATATTCGACAACGAACGCTACCGAAAGGGAACAGTACTTGTGAAGTTCTACATGTTGTTGCAGGTGCCCTATGAGATGGTGCAGCGCCTGCTACTCCCAGTGGTGGATGTGGAGAAGCCTCTCTTCAACTGGTCCAAGCTCCTCTTCTGCTTTCACTTGCTCGCCGTCCCGACCTACATCACCTTTATGTTATGTGAGGTTACGTGTGTTTATCCCTAAAAGATCACCTGCTAAACCTAATTGCACCTGCAGTTAAGACAAAATCTATTTCCGGGGTCCCCTACTTCGCCATCGTGTCAATGATCATGCTTCCCTTGGTTGTGATCATCTTCATTCTGACCCGCACGGATACTCCACCTAAATACTTTAAGGTAATCACGAATTTAAGGAGGTCATATATTTATGCCATCGCAATCGTAAGGTATAATCCGATGTTGCTATCATTTTCTTAACAGTTTACAACCGCGTTGAGTTTCCTAGCCGTAGTCATGCTGTTATTCGGCATGCTCTCCGAGATTAATGCCATGTTCTTCTCACTGGCCACGATTCTGAATCTGAGCCCGCACTTCGCCACAGCAACGGCCATTTGCTTTGCCATATGCAGCAACGATATGGTGACCAATATCTTGCTGGCAAGCCAAGGATTCTCTAGCATGGCCTACACGGCCACCTTCTCGACGCCTGTGATGGGTAAATATCAACTGAAAAACTGAAATAGGTTTTTTATTATTATTAAGAGATGCCTAAACTCCATGTCTTCCTGCAGGATCCTTTGTCTTTTTGGCCATGCCAATTACCCGACAGGCTTTTCAGTCGTTTCCCCAAAATGTTTCGGTGAGTGAAGCAATTCATTATTTTTTCTTGCGAATTTTGTAACAATTTTTCTTGTAGTTGCCTGAGGGAAAATTGGGGGAGACGGTGTGCATCTTTGCGGAGGTGGGCCTTTCCTTCGTTCTGCTCAGCGCCCTCACTACAAATTTTTATATGCGAAGAGCCTGTGGCTTTCTCCTGGTAATCTATTACATGATTTTCTTGGTAGTTATCTTTCTTGTGGAGTTTGAAGTGATCGCCGGCTATGGAATCAATTGAATGGATACCACCATTGACACATTACCATTTATTATGCAAATTCCCAAAAATGATTTATGTCCAATTAAATGGCCAATTTGATTCTAATGCTTTCGTCTTCGTTAGGTCTTCATTTCATGTGTCTGCGATCAATGGCTAATGGACGGTGTTTAGGCGTGTGTAATGATGTCTTGAAGCGGCAGGTGTAGCATCGGTAGCGTAGCCCCCGGGGCAGCAGGTATCACTGTACCTGTATCACCAAAGTGGCCAAACGTGTGCTTAATCATCCGGCATCCCAGACTGCGATACTGTGCCAAGTTTGGGTCTGCTTTTCAAGGTCTTTTGGGGAGGGTATTTCCCCCTTGTGCACTGGGGAAAAGATATAAACTTCTGCGAAAGATAAATATTCAATGGTGTCAGAGAGAGAGATATGCTCCTTCTCATATATATTTTTATAAATAGTTTAACCTCATTATTTTCTTTTTTAAGGTTCATTTTCTTAACTTCAGTTTCCCGCAGTGTATCTAAGCATCTTTGGCTGCTAAATAAGCAAAGAATACTTTATGCAAATGAGGAATAACTTCAAATAATAGAAAAAAAAAGCTTTGTAATATCTTTTATTTTCATTTTATTTCTGTTTATCTAGTTACAACGCGCTGGCCCTTTAAAACAATCTTATATACAAAGACTTATTCTACGAGATCTCTTTAAGGCTCTTCCGCCTGCTTCTGGAACTTCTCAACCTTTGCTAGCTTCTCGACCTTCTCCGCCTTGGGTAGATCCTTGGCTGCCTCGGCCACGGCAGTGATCTCCGGATTAATGATGGATCCATAAGGCACAAATCCATTCTTTCCTGCCGTGTAGAAGACCTCCACAGTCTCGCCGAGGTCATTGACGTACTTGTAGGATCCCTTCACCTCCAGGGCCTCCTCGTCGGTGCCCGCATCTACTATAGCGGCGTCCTCCTGACGCTTGGTTCCATCTCCGCTCTCATAGACGGTGTCGTAGGAGCCATCATTGTGCTTGTTGGTCTCCGACTTCAGGATGGGCACTGGCGTGGATTCGCTGTCCACGGGTAGACCATGGCTACCGATGGCCAGCACGGCCAGGACGAAAAGTGGAAGCTGCCGGAGATGGGGGGAAATTTAGACAGTTTCTTTTACGGGGAGGGGAATATCTTGCTAGAGATTTTATTAAGCTTTTGTATTTTGTTTATAATATCACATCTATTTAATGAAATAAGTTTTTGTATTTCTCATTTATCACTAAACAAAATATCCTTCTTTTCCGGCCGGAGATTTATTCCATTTTTCTAATCCACTTACGAACTTGAACATTTTTGGATTGGTTTTTTTTTGGGGGGGGCAGCGTAGAAAGCGAGAGTTAAGGCGCGTTTGAACTAAATGTGGATCGGCCAGTTGGCTTTTATAGCCGCGCACTCCTGCTAGCAAATTTCGATCGCATCCAGCTCTTTCGGGTCTTTTGCTTAAACATGCCAAACATGTTTGCATCCCGTTTTATGTGGACGCTACGTCCGCAAATTTCAAATTGCGGCGGCGCTAAATGTCAAGGCCTCTGGTGGGTCAGCCGTCAGAGTCTGCTCCAAAAATGTGTCACTATGCTGGCGCGATATATGTTAGCATCTCTCCACAACTGAGTCAGATTGATGACACCGATCGGCGCTACCATTATCGGGTCTCCCGTGGTGCTGCATAACTCGCGCACTCGGCTCTCCCACTCGCCAGGTGTCGCGATTAATCAGTCGCACCTCACACCTTGCCCGAGATACCAATCCCAGAATCGTGTAAAATGCCAGCTTTGATGCAATTTATATTATGATCTGCTATGGGGTGTATCTCCATCTACACATCCACAGTATACAGATATATATCTGACAAATGGCTCGATTCAGAATCTCAATGGGGCGCATCATCAATTTCATTTACATTGCATCGCCATTAATTCAATCATCGGTAGTTCCGGGCCTGTATAGTAATAAACGATAGTGTTATTTTCGCTATAAATTTCAACAGCCTGATAAATACAAATCCCAACGACATTTGGCTTGTCCGCTCTCCCGGCAAAAGGGCAATCTTTGGTGTTGCTGCCGCAATCTATAACTTTGACAGCTTAACTAATTTTGAAAATCTGCGCGCAAATTAAATATCGAAGCGATGAGACAGCGATTTCAACTGGACCTAGGCACAGGGACAAAAATATTATTTAAATATTAGAGAAAAATTGGGTTTCTTTCATAGAGAAGCTGTCATTTTACCATCATTCAATCTATAAATAATCTGTGATTATATATAAATAGTTTAATTTAATATAGTAAACCTCGTAGCTCGTAAAGTTCATCAAGTATTATCTGCGATTTAAAGCATATTTAAATACTTTAAATTGATTTATGATTCAAGCATGATGTCTTATAAATATCAACATGAAACCCCCTTGTAAGTATAAGCATTAGGTTAATTTAAAGCGCAAAACCATATACTAACACATTACCCATACTGAACATGATTTTGAATACAATTTAGATATATATCTATAGTCAATATATCTCTGAAATCTCTATTATAATCTCTCTGCTCTGCTAGCAAAACCCGTTTCGATATATTTTTTTCCTGTGCTTATGCCGCTCCTTTGTGGCCCAAAGCTGGTCCGATTTAAGCCTGGATTGGGGCCCCGCTTTGGTAATTGTACAGCTAGCATTTGCAGGAATGTTTGCCCATCAAAGTTAATAGCTCAATGGATTGCTTTATTTATGGGAATTCGCCTGACATGGGGCAAAAAGCCATTCTTGTCGGCCGTGTAGCTCACTTCCACCGTCTGGCCATAGTCGTCGATGTAGTGATAAATACCGGACACCTCCAGCTCGTCATTATCGTGATCAGCATCTGCCTTCGCCGCCTTCGGATCGGATCTCCTCACAATGCCAACCTCCTCGCGATAACTGCCATCGGCTGCCTGATAGTTGAAGAAGTACGAGCCATCGCTCTGCTGCTCGGCAACAGATTTTAGGATTGGCACTGGCACAGGCACTGTCACAGCCACTGGTCCACTAATGGCGGCACTCTCAGCCGGCCAGCTCCACAGGTGGCAGCACCCCGTCAAGATCAATAGCTGGGAGAAACAGACTCACTTAACGCTCCCGTATTCATGAGCCATCCGGCGTCGACTACTTACCAATGCGAACATGATTTATGCTAATACTGGGAGCGCGCACAAAAGATTCTGCGCTTTTTATAGCACTTCGTTAGAGAAGAACTGGACGCCGGTCCAGTTGATGGTAAAGTTATGCAATCCCCGATGTCGTTTTTGGGGTCAGTAGAAAGTAGCAGACTTGAAGTTTGTTGAACCGCCGGCAATCCGTTGGATTTGCAATTCAAATCGCCCATTAGAAGTGTGTCTGTCATGTTTACAATGCAGATAGCATCGTAAACACAGGCCAGGTGCGTGGGTTCTCCTCCACAGAGGTGCAGCAGCTAATGAAATTTGACAAATGCAAGGCGAAAGGTGCAGAAATGGTAACGGCTGAGACCGCGGAGACCTCCACCCCGAAGTGCCATGCAAATTCCAAAATTCTGTTTCAGTGGGTGGGCACCTCTGGGGCTTTGAGAAGCGGCTAACATTTATGGCAAACAGACGGCAAAACGGCAAGACAAAAAGAATTCAATAATAATTTCCAGCAATTTCGCAATTCTGCCACAGCAGCAGCATCAGCGGCAGCAGCAGCCGAGTTTTAAGACCTGCAACCTGTGCAACTTGCGAGGCAGAAGTTGCATTTTGGCATTTGCCTTGGCCCGCCCAGTTCCAATTTCCAGTTCCACTTGCCAAAACGGCCGGGCTCTCGCTCGGGCAACGTGTTAATAAATTGATTCTTGGTGGCTCCCCAAGACGGCTCTGGCTCTAATCCCCTCCCGAAGCAGGTACAACTGCTGATCTGCACTTGAAAAAATAGCCAAGGCAGAGCCAGAGAGCAATAATAAAATAAAATGGAGTGAATCTTTCAAGATTTCATTTGCCCAACAATTGTCTTAGAAATTATGAATAAATATTTCAATTTTAATACTTCTTTCGGGGTATTATAATCAGTTAGAAGCACGGAACTCAGTGAAGGAGTCATTTTCGGCCCTATAAATCCAATATATTCTTGATCAGCATCTATAGGTGAGTCAGTCTAGCCCTATCAGGCAGAAAACAAAATTTTACAAAAAGGTATCGAATTTTTCACAATTAAAATTGTCAAATATTTAAAAACCCTCTATTGCAGTTTGACTTACATTTAATACTCTTCCCAAAGAACCAAAAATCATTTCCCAATTTTTATTTTTTTCCCAAGTGTGACATTTGACGCGCCTGCCGCAGAAGTGGAAACTCATTAAGGCGGCAGTCGCAATGCCGGCGAGGTCATAATTCAGAGCTGCGACACATTGACCTTTCGCCGCGATCTGCTTCAGCCGGAACCAGAAGGCATTGAATGGAATGGATAGAATGAATATCCACGGCGGCCGCTCTACGCACTCGCCTCAAAGTGAATCAATTAGCCGCGCCGGCGACCATAATTTCCAGCTAATGGGAATCCGCAATTAGAAAATGTCAGCCGAAGCATCTAAACCAAGCCATCGCAGCGATGCAGTGCAGCTTTCTGGCTGCAGTCTATTAATAATCGTCGCAGCCGCTGTCCAACTTTGAGCTGGATCGCGAGACGGGGATCCAAGGAGGGAGAGGGAGTGGGAGACGGAGACGGAGACGGAGACCGTGGGAGGAGTGTCCGACCCGACCTGTCTTTAATGCGGTTTGCTCATCGGGCAGCAGCAACATTGTGTGATTGTGCCTCGCCGCATTTCTGCATAAATTTGGCAAGCGATTTTTATGTTTTATTTCCATTTTGTGTGCCCCGCATCCGCACTTCTCGCTTGTTTTCCCGCATTTCGGTGCTCTGCTGTGTATATTGCCATTATTATTTCCTCCAGTTTCGCGAATTATTCAAATGGCAAATCAATCTTCGGCGACTCTTGCCCAATGTGGGGCAGGTAAATTTATAATTAATATTTGACACTCACATTTGAGCATATCATTAGTCTGTAACGTCACTGGTAAGCAATATATCTTGGTTTTGTTGTATTATTTTTGTTATTTTATTAAACAAAAGCACATAATATGTTTAATAAATCAATAAGGAATAAGAAAAAATATATTATTTATACATCAAACAAAGTTTTAATTACTAAATATGCTTTTAAACGGATAGATATGCAAATTAAAAGGATCTTGATACAATTTTTGAGATGATATTTCATGGACATTTTATTTATAAAGGTTTATGTAGTATTCTCAATTGTCCATGTTATGCATGTACATATATTTAAAGAATTTTATTTATTTACAAATCCGGTCTGGGTTAGAGTAAACCTAAAAAAAGTTGATCAGTTAAACTTAGACTCAGATATGGTGATCCTTATACAAGGTCCTTTCATAAAACTATTCACTCACCTGGTATTTTATTTTCGGTTCCTTTACTTTTCATATATTTTTCAACAATGTTATTACAAATATGAAGTGAAACATGTTCAATTCTTACCAAGTTAAATATATATTTTACTAATTTATTTGTCATAACACAGCCTTTAAAATTGAATTACAATAAAAGTTATTATTACTTCCATTTATTTATTATCTTTCCATAAAATGCATGTTGGCAGTCGTGGACTCGGTTACAAAAATGTAGCGCATTTAATTTTGGGTTTGTCTTATGTGGAAGTTATTTAATAAGATGAAATTTTACTAGTCTATTTTTCGGCTGATTAGCAAAACTAAAGCATAAAGTGTTGGAGGCTGTTAGGCTTTGAATAAAAATTAAACATGACCTTTTATAATTTATTTTAAATAAACAATTTGTATAATGAATAATTTCCCTTTCGGCGCCAAAATAAAAGCTTCCTTTAAAAAATGTAATTATGTTTTAAAATATACTTGAAAAATATTCAGCGAGACCACCATGAATTAGCAACAGCACTTGGGCCTGCCGACCTTGCTTCGGTATGGAAAATCTCATCATCATCGGAAATTAGCATTTGCAATTAAAGCATGAACTGAACATGGAACAAGACATGTTCGAATTTTAATGGCAGTTGCCGGAGCAGATGACAAACGAAAATGTATGTGTCAGCCAGTTGGCAGTTATAAATCACATCTCGCCTAGATCTGGACATGAGCAATCCCAGACCGAACGCCTGATGAATAACCCCAGTGGAGCGTGGAACAATGGAACACCTCCGGCTGACAAGCTCCCACCGACTATCCTGGGGATAGGCATAGTATCTCTCTCTATCCCATTTGACAAATGATGTTTGTAGACCAAGTTGAGGTCCGAGTGGCACCTTGACCACCAACCAGATCATGGGGATTGCGGCTCCGCGGGGCACACACATAACTCACACAGACACCTGTGAAGACAGGTGCTGGAGCAAAAAGCCAGCAATTTGCATAAGGGGGCCGCCTCATAAACAAGTGCGCGGAAGATGAGAGCTGGCCACCATGAAGATATCAATCAGCTGGAGTCAGAAGCATAGCCACTAACTAAATTCGTTTGTCCTTCTGTCAATGGCCGATAAAAAACCAATAAAGCTGCCACCCAGCAGCAGCGGCGGCTTGTTAACACGCAGATAAATTACACTGCCCCCGGGAGATGGCCATCGAGATGCGGTCAGCAGTGGGCACAGGAAGCTGCCGGGTCGCTGGGTCGATTGTTCTAACCATAAAGCTGAGCTTTAGGGCCCGCCGCTTGGATCGGAGATCGAGATTGAGATCGAGAATCGCATAAATACGGCAGCGACTGGGAGCCGCCGTTGCAGTCGTGGCACGGCGTTCGATCAGTGACTTCCAGTGGCAGCCGCATCTTAATCTCCAGCTCCATCGCCATCTCAAACTCAATCGCAGTCCGAATCCGAATCCGAATCCAAGTCCCAGCCATAACTCAGTGCGAAAGTGAGACGTCGGGTTTATCGAGCGTGTAATTGGGAGCTCCGTACGCTCCGTCCGAGATTTATGATCCACGGCACCCGCCCACTGACAGCCTAAATGTCTAGGGCCCGCTCCCCGCGATTCCGCCAGATCCGCTGGCTCATCCTCTGGCTCTCCATAATCATCTCCATCAGTCAGGCTCAATTGCCGGGAACTGGCTTTCAGGGGCAACGGCAGCAGGTTCCACCGCTGCAACAGGCCAATCCGTTCCAGCGCCGGCAGCCCAATCCGGTGCAGGGTCAAGGACTATTTCCTGCACAGAGGAATCCCCTTAATCCTCTCGGAAATCCCCTGGCCTCGCCACTAACTGGATCCGGGCTGCAGAATCCCTACACGCGCTACAATCAATACCAGCAGCAGAACTATGTACCCATCACAGCCTATCAGAACGAACTCAATCTGGATGGGAGCTTCTCCTACGGTTACTCATCCGCTGATGGAACCACTGCCCAGGCTCAGGGATATGTCAAGAACTTGGGATACGGCGAGGGGGTAGAGGCACAGGTTAGTAGCTTTGGGAGAAGTTTAGATGGAAGAAAGGATTTTCAGTCTTTACCCCCAATATATGGATTAATTTTAAACTATGTTTCCCATTCGATTATCAGGTCATTCAAGGCTCTTATTCCTACACCTCACCAGAAGGCACTCCCATCACCGTGCGCTACATTGCCGACGAGAATGGATTCAGAGCGGAGGGCACTGGAATACCAGCTTCTCCCCAGTACTTTCTAGGTGCCCAGCCCTATCAACAGGCCGGTGGAGTCATCAATCCCAATCTGAACCCGTATCAGACACCCTTCCGCCAACTGCCGCCTCCGCTGCCCAATGCTCCCTTTCGTCCCCAAATCCCGGGGCAGGGACAGCAACCACTGAACCCGCTGCAGCAACAGCAGCAGCAGCAGCAACGGAACTTCCAGCAGCAACAGAACTCCGGGCAATATCAACCGGATCAGCCGTATAACCAGTTGCACTCCGGCAATTTGCCCGGACAGTATGCCGGGCAATATGGCCAGCCGGGTCAGCAATTCGGTAGCAATCTCACGGCTCAGCAGGCCCAACAGCAGCAGCAGCAGCAACAGCAGCAGAACCTTAACCAGCAGCAACAGAATCTCAACCAGCAACAGAATCTTAACCAGCAACAAAAGGAGCAACAGAATGAGCAGCAACAGCAGGCGCTGATCACCCAGCAACTGAGGGGCAGGCCCAACAACCTGGTGGATCCCTATGGATACAACCAGTATGGCAGACGCTTCAAGAAGTCCCCGAGGAACCCAAAGGAATAATTCAGCTCTCAAGGGATTATTAAGCTTCCATTGAAACGATTTAATTAGTCCAACTATGTAGTCGCAACTCAAGGGCATGAAATACATGCATTCGAAAAGTCAAACTTTGTTTTATTGAAAGTTCCTATAAAATTGGAAGGAGCATAAAGAAGTATGCTTTGCCCGAGTTTCGTATTCTAAAGTCCTAATGGACTTAAAAAGTGATCTAGTAGCTGATTCTTTTTATTTCGAAATCCAAAACTTTTAATCGCTGTGAAATCTGTTGTAAAATTGTTTTCAAATTTGTAATTGAAAAAAACTAAGGCTTCTAAATAACTTTTGTAATTAATTTGGTCATTTGCTTTTATGAAAGAAAATTTAATATTTGACGGTTTTTAACTGAAAAATTTTGAAATTTACAATATTTAAGTGAAATTTTCGAGCCCAGGCGGTCGTATTGTATTTTTTGCTGTTTCGAAACTCGAGTACAGGTATGTTCCCAACCTCTTCTTGATAGTCGGCATTGTTTAGGCCATATCAACTAATCCCTTAATTAGTAAGTTAGCTTTTAGTTTATAAGCAATTGTTAGCTCTATTCAAAAAAGAAATTCTTTTTGCACTTACCAATCGTTACCATAAGCTATCAGCTACTATCAATAATTGTATTGGTTCGGACTTACCCGCAGTTGAGAACACTCAGTTACACCGCTGACGTGGCCGAGATTCATCGATGAGTCCTTCCGAATTCAGAGGTTCTTCACACAGTTATTAACACAATTATTTACACGTTTTTCAACACAAGATTATTAACACAGATGTGATCGGGTGGAAAGACGCGGAGAGACTGAGGCTGCTGCGGTGAGGCGCCTCTATTTATAGGAGTGAGAGATGGATAGAGATTGAGATAGATCGAGTGAGAAAAACACAGAGAGAGAAAGAGAGCGAGAGGGAAATAGAGATAAAGAGGGAGATGGAAATAGAGAGAGAGAGAGAGAGGGAATTAGAGTTAAATAGATAAATAGGTAGATAGATTATATCGTTAAATTATAATTATTTCTTCTTCAAACTAATGTCAAACTAACAAAGGACAATGCTAAGGAGAATAAGTAAACGAAGATTTGGTTTTAACGTCCTTAACGATTAATCCTTTTCTCAATTTCGCTCTCTTTCTCCCTCTCTCTCTATCTCTCTCTCTCTTTCTTTCTCTCGATCTATCTCATTCTCTATCCATCTCTCGCATCTATAAATTGAGGCGACTCGCCGCAGCAGGCTCAGTCTGACCGCGACCTCCACTCGTTTACCCCTCTGTTATTAATATGTTAATACTCGTGTGTTAAAAACTGTATTAATAATTGTGTTAACTACCTCTGCACTCGAAGGGACTTACATCATCGATAAGGTAGTGTCCTCAACTGCGGGTTAGTCCTAACCAAGACTATTATCCTGTATACTATATATAAACTGATAGCACCGATATTTATATAAAACTAACTTATTAATTAAGAGCATTAAGAGACTGTGTTTTAATTTAAAAAGATAAGATAAGCATAAAAGCTCGGTATCCAGCTCATACATTTTTCACGCAGCGGAAAAATGTTTAAGACTAGTATCCAGTTCTAAAAGTTGTCACGCAGCGGAAAAATGTTTATTCCTTTGAAGTGTGGCCGCTCTTTCAAATTTGTTATTTGGCATTTTTTTAGGGGAATGATGCGGTCATGCTTTGTTAACAGCCATCAGTATTTAAAAGGATACCGAGCTTTTATGCTTATCTTTCAGCCATTTTTGTGGTATTTTTTCATTTGTGACACACAGCCAACACTTTTTGTTTCGAAAACCAAAGGCAACGTGTTGGCGTTGCAAATATTCAATTTAATTGCTTGATTTCGCCAGATAACTGCTCCGTCGCGGGCCGAGAAGTTGCGGGTATCCGAAAACACTTTCTTGATTCTGCGGGAAACACGCCTGCACACCGATTTCACAGCGATTTCACTGCGCCCTTGGCAACAAGTAATTTTCCCCTTTCCCGTCGCTGCGCTTGAGAGAGAGAGTGAGAGAAATGCAGAACGTGAAGACCAGGTCCGGTCCCAGGCCGTCGCACCAACGGCGCCCCCGACCCGCAGCAGCTGCCAGCTCGACTGAGAGCGCAGGGGTGAAGTCGGAGGCCACCGACTACCAAGTTGGCAGCGACGATAACGCCTGTGTGGTGTGCTTCAAGAACGTGGACATCTACTCCATTGGCGACTGCGACCACCCGGTGTGCTATGAGTGCTCCACGCGAATGCGCGTCTTGTGCCAGCAGAACGAATGTCCCATATGTCGTCACGTTTTGTCCAAAGTAAGTTCCTCCTGCTGACTAAGAAACCAAAATAAACACGATCCTATTCGCAGGTTTTGTTTACGCTGGAGAAGCTGCCGTACCGCGAACTGGAGGCCAACAACCGCTCCGATTTCTACAGCAAGAAGTACCGCATCGGGTTCTGCAGTGCCGAGATTCAGCAGAAGTTCTTCAAGCTCCTCGACCATCCCTGTCCCAAGTAATTATACCCGCCGAGCACTCCGATTGCAATGTTGTGACTCATGCTTTATGTTTGACCCTTTAGGTGCGATTCGCCGCCGTATCGAACGTTCCAGGGCCTGCGCAACCATGTGCGTAGCGAGCACAGCCTGCACTACTGTGACCTCTGCGTGGAGACGCTGAAGATCTTCACCTTCGAGCGCCGCTGCTACACGCAGCAGGAGTTGCAACTGCACAACACCAAGGGCGATCCGGACAATCGCTCGCATCGCGGCCATCCGCTGTGTGAGTACTGCAAGAAGCGCTACGTTGATCGCGATGAGCTGTTCCGTCATCTGCGCCGCGAGCACTACTTCTGCCACTTCTGTGATGCCGACGGCTGCAACGAGTTCTATAACGACTACGCCGACTTGGCCGATCACTTCCGTCAGGAGCACTTCCTCTGCGAGGAGGGCAAGTGCGCCACCGAACAGTTTGTGGGCGCCTTCCGCAACGAGATCGAGTACAAAGCGCACGTGGCCAACGTGCACGGCAAGTCGCTGAACAAGCAGCAGGCTAAGCAGACGCGCACCTTGCAGCTGGAGATTACCTTGGGACCACGCGGACGCAGCGGTCAGACTGAGCAGGGCATAGCCAATATGAGAGGACGGTGAGTCAGAAACATTTTATTCAAAAAAACCCTTATCTGAAGTTGAGAAACCGTTCCAGGAACGATGAGCACAGCGATTACCTGGACGATCTCCCGTCGACAAGCACCCAGCGGCAAGTAAGCATAGACGCCGATAACGAGGAACAGTTTCCCACTCTGCGAGGTGCCTCCACAGCTCCGAGCGTGTCCTTGGTGAGACCACCGCCGCCCTCGATGCGCAATCTCAGCGGGACTTCGGGACTTGCCCGGACCAAAGAGAACTTCCCAGCCCTCGGTGGTGGAAACGGGGGAGTTGCGGGTGGCCCCACTGGCAGTAGTCTATCCGCCAGAGCCGCCCAGTCGCAGCATCCCGCGGCAGCTGTGTTCAAGAAGCCAACAAGTGGAGCCAGTTCAGCGGTCCGCGCTGCAACCCCGAGCAACGGAATGCTGCTGCACGTTTCCAATCGACCAGCAGCAGGAGCAGCTGCGTCCAAAAAAGCAGCTGCTCCACAACTGGACTTTCCCGCACTGCCGGGCAAGGGAAACAAGAAGAATCTACGCAACCTGGAAGAGGACATGCTGCCCAGCGGCTCGGCAATGCCCATGACTAATGTCTCGGCCAAGCATCGCACACTGGTCGATGATTATGTGTCGGTGGCCAACCCGACCACCTTCCAGAAACTGCAAATGGTACAACAAGAAGAGAGCGAGGCAAAGGCTCGCCAGGAAGCCCTGAAGAAGAGTGCTCCCAAGCTCACCTCCGCAGAGTTTCCCACTTTGGGACCGAGTGCCGCCAGTGCTAGTGTCGGTTTCAGCAAGACAAATGTCTCGAAGCCCGTTAACGGATCTGCAGGCTTAAACTGGTCCAAACCAGTCTCCGAGAAGAAACAGCGGGAGCTGGAAAATCGCAAGGCTAAGGTTGCTCCAGCTCCTGTCCTGCCCCCACCCGGTGCTAAGTCGGCATCCAAGGCGAGCAATAACAACGTGGCCGAACAGCAAGGCAACAAGAAGGATAAGAAGGCAAAGGATAAGAAAAGCAACCAGGAAAATCAACCCAAAGCGACCAAACAAAAAGAAAAGAACAATAACGAACAAAAATCACCTGCCAATGGGACCCCATCGACGCCGATACGCAAGCCACCTGGCTTAGGTTCCGGCGAACCACTCAAACCGCCGCCCGGTTTCATGTCCAATGTGACTGTAAACTCTGTGGCCAAGCTGCCCAACAACCTCACCTTCACCAGCTCGATGGGTGAGACCTATAACATTGTGCCTAGCCCCTACACGTTCACTGACCCACCAGATACTGGCATCAGGAATCAGGTATGTTTGAGCTTAGGAAACTTTCGTATCAGTATCAGGATCATAACTAATCGTTGGCTTATCTTCGCTGCAGAAATTGGTGGACCAGTTTATTGAAATACTCAAAACGCCAGAGGCTCTGAACGAATTTCGCATGCTCTCGACCAAATTCCGGGAAGGCTCCTGCACAGGTCAAGCGTACTATGAGCACTGCCAGTGCGCCCTGTTAAGCTCTTTCTACAAGCTCTTCCCGGAGCTCTTGGCCATGCTGCCGGATATAAGCAAGCAACAGGTTAGCGACCATTCTTTCAAAGCTATGTAACTCAGTAATTAACGTTTCGTGGTTATTATTAGGAGCTTTATCTGGTGCACAAGCAGCATCTGAACAGCTTATCGCCATCGCAACGCAAGTCTGTGCCCAGCCTTGATGTCTGTGAGGTCTGCAAGCAGATCCTCATCGCACACGATTTGGACGGCCATCAGCAAGTGCACGAGCTGACGAAGAACTTTCCTGCGCTCGGAAGCTCAGCTTCCAATGCGCAGCGCAAGTAAAGGCGAAATGGATTCATACCCACAACGATAATAGCTTTATTCATGTATATTTTGTATATACTATTTCAACGAACCATGCCCGCACCCATGCCATGTTCCCTGGCCATGGTGTGTGAGTCGAAATCTAAATGTGAAGTAGAAGTTAAACTGTATAAGCGCCTCCAGCCCCCCCAACAAAAAGCAATCTGTTCGATGTGACTTAGTCCAGGCAGTGGGAAGCCTTTTTAATCAGTGAGTGAGCTTGTGTGTGTAGTAAATGCCCCAGAAAATGCCCAATAAAGTTCAAATGAATCGAATTATGTACAAGTTAGTAATTAAGGCTGACTACTATTTCATTCACTTTACAGATCGAGAAGTGTGCTTATCAGGAGTGCCTCCAGCATATGGTTATCTACGAATGAAATTGGCCGTTCCAGATATCGTAGAGCTGATTTATTATCGGACATATGGGAGCACTTTGCAACTTGTTGGGAAGTCCCACATTGTAGTTATCTAATTGTTTGTCCAGCGAAAGCTTTTTGGTGTTTATTTGTGATTATTTCGGAGAGTTGTGTAAACATGATTAAAGCAAAAGCTATTTCGGAGCGCATATAGCATTGGCTTGTATGATGAAATGAATAGCTTTAATCTGATTTTATATTTTTAATGTTTCAGAAAATAATTAACAATTTGTTAGAGGAAATATTTTAAACAAATTGCAATAAATTGAATTTAAGGAATATTTAAGCAATTAGGTCTAAAGTAACTATTTAGAGTAATATAAACATAATTATCCAAATATGTGAAATAAACAAAGCTAAAAAGAAAGTAAGAACTAAACCAAATGATTTCTAAAATTTTAAATAATGGATTTTAGCGCGCAAAAAAAGCTGTTCGGTGTTGAACATTGCTTTTGGACAGTGTTGCACAATGCTCCACTTCGCATCGATAAAAAGCTCCCGCACAATCGAATGTTAGGCCCCATTTACACTAGGCTGCGTTTTTGCGTTATTGCGTTATCAGAGCAAACGTAG
>JAEIHY010019094.1:0-15281 GCA_018904565.1 Drosophila tsacasi
ATGTTAGGAGCAAGGGCGGTGCCATAAAGTTCTGCCACACACACTCACACACGGCTGGGGCGTGGGAAAATCACTGTCTGGCGGCAGTCATTGCTTTCACTTTCACTGACTCTGGGATCTTGTAAACACTTGTAATCCTTTAACAGGCTCCCAGCAAGCAGCGATGCTATTTACCACAAATTACGACAACTTTTTCGCCCCTATTACTTAGAGTTCTTGGATTTTTCTCTGATTTTCGTATCGAATTGGAAGGTTGCAATATGTTTAATGCTATGAAGTGAGGTATAATTGAATCTGTTTAAAATTTTATATATAATTATTTAATTTTTTCCTAAGACTATTTTTTACCAATGATTTATTTACCTGGTGTTGTAATTATTAAGCCTATGACTATGGCCAGCTTTAGCTGTAATAACCTACATCTTAAATGGCACAAGGATGTGTTGCTTAACTAGGGCAGGCAAGCAATTAGTAAAAAGTCCCAATTAAAGGATCTTTTTAAAAAACAACTCTTTTAATAAATCAAAGTACTAATTATGCAAAAATACGTTGCTTATAAACGATATTTGCAATTAGGCAAAAATTAATATATTCCATTGGCATCAAGAACAAAAGTTGATTGCTTTTTTAAACTTAAGCTACAGGGCTACGGCATTTTCTCATTAGAGGTAAGAGAAGGGCGAAGGTGAAAGAAAAATAAAAAATGCAAATTTTCAAAGCTGATTTCTCGGTGTTTACTCTTGCCTTTGTCCAGCTGTTAATGAAGGGTTCAGGCCGAGGCTCAGGCTCAAGTTCGGATCCGGGATGAATGAATGGATGGATGGCTGGCAGGATTGATGGGCGCCTGCTGTCGCCGACTTCCGAGGCGTCGTCCTTATTTCAAGCTTCGCCCTTGTTAGTTTTTGCGGCGAGTTGCCGACTCACGCTCGGGGATCCAGTGGGACGGGCAAGACAAGAAAAGAATACGAAACAGCTCGGAGGCCGGCCGTTAATTAAGAATTCCTTTAATTGGAACCCGCAGCCACCCAGCCAGCCAGCCGGAGGGGAAGACGACTAAGCAGGATTTTGGCAGCGTTTTGATTGATTCAGCTGTCATTTGTTTTGAAATCGTTGTCTAACTGGTCGATGTTCGATATTTGACAATTTTGTTTTCACGCCGTTAAGCCAACGCGTCAATTGATTAATGGCGAAGGCTTTGATTGTGAGGAAGCGCCCTATACATACATATATAGACAGATCATCTTTCACTGTATATTCGGGGTTCTCTTAATGTATTCATAACTCATTTGCTAATTGGCCCGCACAGCAGGCCTCCCTTTCCGGCCAGCCATTTGACCCATTTCGGTCTGCTTGTTCTCTGCGTGCTGTGTTAATTAAGCAAAATCAATCGATGGGGCAGAGGCTTCAGCCTAAAATTCGGACGCTTATTTTCGGCGGCCATTGTGGCGTGAAATGTGCAACTCTGGATGAGAAGTGTGTGCGCACGGATTGCGGCCTCATCCGAATCTTGTCAGTCAGCCAGTCAGCCGTCAGTCAGTCTGCTGACTGGGCCAGCCAGGACATTGGAAACGAGGCACAAAGGAGCTGGCGAAAGGAAGACGCCTTCATGTGGAACCTAATGCAGCACCAGGCGCCATCTGAAACTTAAAGCGGAATCCCTTTTCGCCGATCCCGATTTCCCCTGAGATGAAAGATTGTTGGCCTGAGTGCGACGACAACCATCTTAAGGTGAAATCCGTTTAACGCTGCCACCCCCATATTCATAAATCCTGCATCCGCTCACGCTCAGCTTCGCGCCTAAAAGTATACACATAGACACGAAGGGATGTCCCTTTAATCCTTCTCCATCCTCTGGCGCTGTTGTGCTTTTAGGGTCGCATCGACATGTAAATTTAAGAGCTGGTTATATAAGACAAAAAAACACATAAAGGGCTGCACTTTGCCATAAAGAGACTTTCTGAATTAAGTGTTTACCAATTTCCTAGTTTGTTAAGGTAAAATTACTTTACTTTCACAAAACTGAAGCCTTAAATAGAAGATATTAAGTATACGGAATAGAAAACAATTTCCTAAGAACTATTACAAATTTTGTATCCCAAATACAAATGTAAAAATCAACCAAGTCCGAATTTATTTACCAAAACAAAACCCCGAACAATGAAAAATAAAGGGGAACTTTAACCATGCACCTGTCAGCTTAAATACGTTTAAGCACACCACAAAACATGGAAACTTCTTATAAAATCTGATGTGGCGAAATGCTAGTATCTAGGTGGAATTTGCTTCGTCGGATAACGCATCCGTTCCCAATTTAGTATCTAGCAGGCGGCTCCTTTGAAATCTCTCAATCGGATGAGAGTGAAGTGGAAGGAGCTGGTGTGTGTAGGTAGCCTCACTGGCACCGCAACTGTGGCTGGCCACAACCACAGCAAAGTTGAGGAAATTGTTGCTCACTGCTGGTAACTCAATAAAGGACTTCTAATTTAAATAAAAGCTGTCGCTGCCGCTTAGACGTGGTCTCTAGCTCCAGTGGACGGTAAAAAAGAGGGAGAAACTGGTGCACAAACTAAAATGAAAACTGAAACACCTTTGCCACCCCTCCGAATCCTATGGCCTGTTCAAGGTGACACTTTTTCCGGCACAGCAGTCGCATCAAAGGACATTCGCAGGGTTGGCATGTTGACTGGCTGGCTCTTTGCCGATTTCATAAAATATTTAAATGCAAAATGAGTGGGCAAAATGGACGCTTGTTTCGCTACATTAGCGCTGGTGGCAACAGCTCCGTCAGCTATGAAGCTACAAGGCACACAAATAGCAAGGACTCCTCCACCTTCCCCTTTCCCTGGGACACAAACAGGACTCTAATCAAGCAGCCAGGACGCCGCAGATGCCGTCGGGACGTCGGGGTTGGAAAAGCGTCGCTTTTGTCACAATTTCGTCGGCTAAGTCCCCCCATTTGGGAAGACTTTTTCTGAATGGCTTAATGACACTGTTCTCTTGTTGCTGCTTTTGCATTCAAATGAGTTTAGTTCCTGGAAGCTCTGGGTCCCCAATCCACAATTACTAAAACATACAATTTGGTATAAAATTCATAATTCATCACAAACTTTCCGTAAGCATGCCAAACCCAGCAATTTAAATGCGGCAGATATCAATTTAAGGGTGCATGGAAAACAGAATTCAACTTATTTAAAGCTGCCGCCCTTTGTTAGGAAAAGTATAATTGAGGCTCAAAGTTGGCGAGGTATTGAAATAAGGAAAACCTCTGTGAGGAGAACATTTAAATGGAGACTCCCTTTTGGGATAATTATACTATGCAATTTCTAATTTTTTGTTGTACTATATAGTTTAGAACAATCCTAATACCTCAGTTCTAAAGGCATTCATTAATTAGAATTCTTAAGGGATTCTTTCTCCTAGTTGCCGATCAAGAGAGATTCCAATTTCCCAGGAATCAGGGATTCTTCCTTGAATTCATCAAAGGACAGATTAAATTGACATATGTATGTACGTACAGGTGAAATATTCGGTGGACGGGTGGGTCAGGTGTGTGAGCTGATGGCAAATGGCATAAAATTGATACGATTCCGATTGCCTCGGGGCAGGCAACCCCCTTGATAGACGAGAGGCGATGGAATCTGTCAGAGACTTTCAAGAGAGGTCGTTGTGATGGATGGTGGAAAGAATGAAAATATTACCGAGCCAGAGCCTGGAACGGGACAGGGGAGAGCAATCAAATACATATGCAAGGCTTGAGCAACTAGGTCCCATCAATCATAGCAGCAACTGTGGTGTTCAGCACATCGCACAGTGGTCTTCTCTCCAACATGATTAGCTGATAACAATGGATATGGGAAATATTCTCTCAAATATCTCAAATAAAAATGCACTGCGGCCACATAAATCCAACGTGAATTTATAATTCTTGCGTTCTTTAATTGTGTATAAGTGGTTTCAATGGTTTCGGTTGGGATACAATGCTGCAGTTAAACGTCTGTCTGTTGGCCAAAAAACAAAACTAAATAAATGGCGGTGGAACCCAACTCGTTATTCCCCTGAACGATTCCAGTGGTCCAGCAGCCGGACGGCGCAGTCCACGTTGCCCAGAGAGATCCGGAGGGCGTATATGTTGCGGTGGCGATCGGTGTAGCCCTTTTGGACCAGCTCCTCCAGTTGTTCCTGATAGACATCGCGAACATTTCTCTTTGCTTGAGTGGGCGGTGGTGTAGTGGCCTTCTCCTGGCCTACAGATGGCGACGGTGATGGATCCGTAGTATTCTCATCCTCCCCATTGAGTTCCCGTTCCTTGAAAAGGCGATGCACCCGAATGGTTCTCATTACGCGGCTAACCTTCAAGCGGATTTTTCGGTTCAAGTGAATGGGCGAACGCTTCATGAGCCAGGGATTCGGCAGCGGCTGCTTGTTCTCCAGCCCGCGCTGCGGATTCGAGCCATCGCCGGAATCGGGCTGGGCTCTCTGAAAGGTCCTGGCCACACTGTTCTCGTAGGCCTGGCGTACAAGGGCGCTCAGCCGGCTCAGCACCTTGTACCCGCCAGGCACCATCTCCAGGCGCAGATGGTGAAGATCACGACGGCGTTCCATTTCTTGCCGGGCCGGACCGAAGACCTGCGAGACCACCTCGCGAATGTTCTTGTCGCTGTTCAGGAAATGGCGTAGCATCGAGTCCCTCTCGATTAGGACACGGATGCGCGGATCTGATTGGAACAGGCTCCGCAGCAATCTGGGATGTCCGATTACTTGAGCAACAGCAGCAGCGACCCGCGAGCGTAGCGGATCCGGCTGCGGCTTAAGCTCGAATGAGGTGCTCACCGGAGCGGCGGGCGCCGGCAGCTCCGGACGGCACACCACATGTACCGTGACACCCGAGATGATGCCGCGACTGGCGATGGTTCCTACGTCGCGCAGCACCTCACCGGCAAAGACCAGCACGATCTGGGAGATGGCCAGTTCGAAACGCACGGCCACCAAAGCGCGCAGGTTCTGGATCAATTCGTTCTGGCGCAGCGAGACGATGGCCTCCTGGCCACGTCCCTTGGCACGGATCTCAATGGACTCTTCCTTCAAGCTCATTATGTGGCGATGCTGTACAGTACCTTGAACCTTACTTTGCCTCTGAACACCGGGTGTTAGTTACGTCTATAGTGCGGAGTGAATGGTTTTAAAAACCAAATGAAATATATATCAATGATATGTGACAAAACGTCTGACTCATGACACAGCTTCAAGAGCCTACTGTGCACACGGGGAAGTTGATCGATTAAATGAAATGAACATATATTTCGTTTTCTTATTCTATTTCAAAATTATTAAGCTATTTTAAGAAAAGGACACTTTCTTATAAGAACCGGAGGTTTTGTTTTGAGAATTAATCTTAAGAATCAAATAATCAAAAGAGTAACAATAATTGCATAGCCTTGAGGAATTAAGTGAAACATTTTTAAAGCCCCAGTGTTGTTTAAAACCAGGAGCAGCCACTCTGTGGCCTTTTTCCGCCGGGCATCACTTGTCGTTATTCTACCGTATCGTATCTCTGCCGCCCAATCAATCTACAACTTAGCCCCTCGTTTCAGGTGAATCCAATTTGTAACAACACCAGGAAGTACGTATACGTACTTGTGCAGTCAGCCGGGACAACGAGCAAACATCAACAACTCGGGCCCAAGCACCCGAGGCTGCGACGGTAGAGAGGCCAATTGGACGCCATCTGGACAACTGGACGCCCCAAGCGGGAGCAGTGGGGTACGAGGTCGGTCCAACCCATTGATGTAGCAGCATGGGCGCCAACACATCGAGCAGATCCGACGCGAGTCTGCTCGCC
Source organism: Drosophila tsacasi (assembly GCA_018904565.1). Lineage (NCBI taxonomy): Eukaryota > Metazoa > Arthropoda > Insecta > Diptera > Drosophilidae > Drosophila > Drosophila tsacasi. The sequence goes on from JAEIHY010019094.1 coordinate 5,840, forward strand.
GACGACGATGGTAAGTGTGGGCGAAGTGGAGGCAGGCACTGATGTCGATTTTGGTTTGGGTAATTGCCACATAGGACGAACGACAAACAACGCAGTAGCCGGGAGCGGGTGGGGCAATAGAAACTGGGTAAATTTCCATATCACGTTTTCCCACACACACACCCGGGGCGAGTCGAGCAGAGGCCGTGGTGGGAGGATATGGAGCAACTGGACGACCTGAGCCTGTTGCGGATCCTGGAGTTCCTGGAACTGCCCGACCAGATTGCCATGCTTCAGAGCTATGAGCGCTGCCGTCCACTACTGGGCAGCATATGGCGCTGCCAGCTCATTAGGGTCGCGCTGAACCTGCTAGAGGTGCCGCTGCACGTAGGCGACTTCCAGTTTCTCCTGACCAGAGCCAGTCAGCGCCTGAAGGAGTTACGGCTCAGCTATCTCGATAGAGATCATTTTGAAGCACTAGTAGGCATGTGGTTTCCCAATCTGTGCCTTCTTCAAGTGGACCCCCTGCCGCCGTTCTCCATATGCCCGCGTCAGCGCCATCAGCTGCAGCAGGTTCTGCCGAAGCCCACTTGCCCGGGGGAGGCACCCGCCATGGGCTTCATTTTAACCACAGTTGCAGTTAAAGGACAGGGGTGTGTGGGGGTGGCTCATTGGGAACTAGGAAACTCTGAACACTTCTCGACTCTCTTACACTTCCAGTCAATTTCGACCACTTCCAAATTCTGCGCGCCATAGGCAAGGGCAGCTTCGGAAAGGTAGGATCATGCAAAATATCTTAAGGGTGTTGTCCCTTTTAACGACATGGCTCTTTACCCAGGTCTGCATCGTCCAAAAGCGCGACAGTGGCATCCTATACGCCATGAAGTACGTCAGTCGTTCCGCCTGCGAACTGCGCGGAGCCCTTGGCGGCGTCATTAAAGAGGTGGAGCTGCTATCCTCCCTGGAGCATCCGTTTCTTGTCAATTTGTGGTTTTCGTTTCAGGGTAAGTGGTGCAAAACCGCAGTAGATAGATAGCTCAAATCTCGCAGTACCTTAAACACATGTGGCTCTACATATTGCGATGAACCTTTAAAATCAACCATACGCCTCGGCTTGGAAAATTGTTCTTAAAAAGCGTTTTTTTTTCTTTTCCTTGTGTAAACTTCTAACTTTACATTTTACAAGAAATTTGAAACATTTTGTATATTTAAATATTAAATAAACTCATGATATCTGTTAACCGTTTTTCCTAGCCCACTCTAATGTTTCGCGTATACATGTCGACTTGTCTTCATGTATGCTACATTCTTAAGGGTATGTTCATATGTACGCATATGCAAATAAGCCGAGAGAGCTACCTGTGGATGCTTTGTGCTGCTCCTGTGGCTCGCCATCTCCCGTCTTCCTTTTCCACCTTTTCTATCCGTCTGATGCTGTTGCTGATTGGCAATCAAAATGCAAATTAACTCTGTGCATTTTCTTTGAAGCCGGTACCGGTACTGCTGGTACCGCAGAGCACTCAAATTTATCTGTACCTATCATTCCCTTCACAGATGAGGAGGATTTATTCATGGTCTGCGACCTGTTGACTGGCGGCGACTTAAGATATCACTTACAGAACCGGGTAAGTCAACCAGCGAAAGCTTCTCCGTGTACTCCGTTTCGATTTCCCCATCTCCCAATCGTCTTCAGGTGGAGTTCTCCGAGCAGAGTGTGGCCTTATTAGTGTGCGAGCTGGGCAGTGCCCTGGAGTACCTGCAGACGCAACGAGTAGTCCACAGGGACATCAAGCCTGATAATATCCTATTGGACGATGCTGGTAAGTATTCGGGATGTAGATTACCGCTTCCCAGTTGTCAGGCTGTCGAGTGGCATAGCATGCCACATAATAATAATTCAGTGTCCCATTGCCATTTATTGATTTCGTTGTCGTACACAACTTCGTGAGCCCATTTCCTGTGCCCAGGTGTGTTCTCTAACAGCTCCCAAGCACAATTTATTCATTTGCCTTCCAGCAGCCCCGTCGTTGTGAATCAAGCAGACAGGATATGCCTGTCAAGTTGAAAGGGCAGGGGCTAATGGAATTGCCTAAGATGGCGAATTAATGTCCCAAACTCAAGAATGGCGAAAAACAGAAATTCCGTCTGCTTTTATTAATCTCTAAACTAGATTTTAAATTGAATGTCCCAGGGAAATGTACACATTAAATGGGACAACTCGCGTTACAAATTATTAATTAAAACTTCACTGTACAGAAACTGACCTTCAATTATTCAGACAAGATACGACTCCACAAACTAACTATAAATGTTACATATTGCAATCTAAGCCCACTTCAATGTTTTCCCACCTTTATTGCCTAGGGTATAGGATGTTTAATTTGTTTAGTTGTTTATAAGGTCCATTTTACGCTCTGGCAAGGTCACCACAACAAAATGCAATTAAAATAACCGAACTCAGTGCGTCAGTAGCCCCTAACATCAAATTAATTTCAGGACACGCTCACTTGACTGATTTTAATATTGCAACGAGGTTGCAAAAGGATGCCCTGGCCTGTAGCATGTCAGGGACGAAACCGTATATGGCGCCCGAGGTGTTTCTGTGCGCTCTGGACGAAGTGGGTGAGTTGGCAGGCAGGAAACGAAATTAAACCAACATGGAGCTTTGCTTTGAGTCTCGGATGTCGGCAATTGACTGCGTCCTGTGTCCTGAATGTTGTCTCAATTTCGTTATAGCTGGTTACAGCTATCCGGTTGACTGGTGGTCCCTCGGCGTTGTGGCGTATGAAATGCGGGGCAACAACCGGCCCTTTGTGGTGCACTCTAACACGCCGTTGGCAGAGATCAAGAACATACTGAACACGCCCGTGCACTATCCCCGCTACTGGAGCAGCCAATTTATCGATCTCCTGCAGAAGGTAGACTTGGCCAGGAAACTAGTCTAGTCGCTGAGAATTTACGTGTGCTCTCTGCCCTTTCAGTTACTCTCGACGTATCCCGGAGCTAGGATCAGCACAAAACAGGAGCTGCATCAAACGCCGCTGCTGCGCAACATCGACTTGCAGCAGGTGCTCGACAAGAAGATAAAGCCGCTGTTCAAGCCGCCTGAAGACCATCTCAACTGTGATCCCTGCTTGGAGCTGGAAGAGATGATCGTAGAGACGCGGCCGTTGCACAAAAAGAAGAAGCGTCTGGCCAAGCAGCGGTCTGCGCAACGCGACAGCGATCCTGAGACCGCGCTGGTCAAGGAATTCATCGTCTACAACCGGTACAAGGAGCTCAAGCGCAAGGCCATGGAGCAGAAGGAAAATGACTGGCAGCGCGAGTTGGAGCTGGCCATGGCCAACTCCATAGTAAACAGTCTAGCGCCCATTCAGGAGAAACCCGCACCATCTATCGTTCAAGCGGCTGCGGAAGCGTCCATGGCCTCCCAATCGAAGAGCGACAGCATTGAGTTCATAGACCGCACTCCGTCGCCACAGTCCGCCGGAGCAACCTCCCTAACGGTTAGTCCTAGGAAAGCGAGCAGCATGCTGGACAAGGCCACAAGCCCCATTCAGAAGTAAAGCCCCAATCTCAAACCCTAGAGCGAGCGTCATGCCACGCATCAGGTTTCAGAGTGCACAAAATCCCCCGCCCATGCACCCAACGATGACTTGGCATCCATCCATCCATCCACACAGAGAACCAGATCCTATTTTTCGAGCTCCGCTGAATTTCACCTTTGTACGTGTATATATATAAGTATATATACATATATGAACACTGAATTTAATTTGATATCCTTTAGGGTACTTCGATTGAGTAACTAGGATATAAGCTAAGCCTCTTTGTACATATTGTTAGATGTTAGTTGAAATATGAATAATAAACTTAAAAATGGCACTGCGCACAAGGGTTTCGATTTTTTTGAAGTTTTTATTTCAAGTTATATTTCATTCATGTTTCACATTTTTTTTGTTTGTTTGTAATGCCTTTTCTTTGTATAAAAAAGAGTAAATAATTATGTTCTGCATTGTATAATTGTTGTTGTTTTCACATTTCTGTTGATCTCTTGTTAAAATATAATTATTAAAGGGTGTATTGGTGTTTGCAGTGAATGTGGGGCAACTGGAACCAAACTACGATCCTTTCTTTTTTGTATAATTCTCTTAGCGAAAATGCAACGTGTTAATAGTGTGTTAATTCATTTTGTCGTATTCACATTTCTTCGTATTTATTTGGGCTTTTGCGACTAATATTATAATTTACGAATATTACACGAACTCTAGCCGCCCTATCACCTGCAGGTCAACTGCATGAAGGGGGCGGAGCACTGGATCTTGGTGCCGAGGTAAGTGTGAAATCGAAATGAGAAGTATTTAGGAAGGGGTCCCTAATAACTCATCACTCGGGACTATGAAAAGCCGCAAAAAGTTAAGTTAAAAGTGTTATTTTTATGTTGTAGATAGAAATGATGTTCCACTCTGCGTTTGTGGAACGAGTATTTCTGCAATCATTCCAATTAAGTTGAAAACGAACTCTCGTTTTGTTTTTCTCAGGCAAAAACAAATGCAATTGTTTTGAAAAAGCGTCAATGGTCTGTGTGTGTTCGCGTTAGAAATAGTTTTGCTTTTGCTCTTTTTAGCTTGTTAGAATAATGAAGGAGAAGAAGAAATTACAAGCTGCAACGTATGAGCATGTTTTTAGTTTGTATGTTATGAAGTGTTGCATGTTGTATGTTGAGTGTGAGTTTGTGTGTATTTGTTGTTGTGTGTCCGGAGTTCGTTTTCTATTCATTTTTTGTTTGATATTTTTCCTTTTTCTCTAAACAAAATGTTACTTTTTTTCGATGAACTCCAAACGTTTCGCTACCGGCGGAGATCCGCCGCAACCTTTCAGTGGCTGCGCCAAAAGCGGAGTCATACTATACTGTGGTTGTGTCCACAGATTCGATGCGTGCGCCACCGCCCACGTCTCCGCCACCAACGGCCTCGGCCTCTCCTCCGTTTTGCGCTTCGCCGGCAGCGCTTCCCTCCTCAGCATTGGCGCCAGTTGAATTGGCATTCTTCTTAGCGCCAAACTTGATCAACTCGACATTGACGTTGATCGTCTTTGTCTGCACTGGCGCCGCAGACTCGGCTGGCTCTGATTTCACGACGACTTCACCCTCAGTGCCGGCGGCGGTAGCAGCCGCTGGGGTTGGCTCGCCACCGGTGGTGATGGTCAGCGAGAGATCGTTCAGTGACTTCATCACCTTGTCAACGTCGTCCTGGGTGCTGGGCGTACCGTTGCGGTTTCCAAAGTGCAAGAAGCACTTTCCAAAGTGACCTAGCAAAGACGCAAAGACAAAAAGTTAGCAAATGCATGCAAATTCTGTTAAGAGTTGCTTACCCTTCCATGTAATCGACATCGGATTGCATTCACGTTTGCGGAGCTCCGATTTCAGGTCCTTGACGCGAATGTCGCGTGTCAAATTTGTCAATTTAATGCAGAAATCACGCGGTCCGCGATTCTTGTTCTTCTTCGGACGACGCTCGCCAGCGGCACCCTCATCAAACTTACGATCCTCACTCTTGGCACCTCCCTCCACTCCAGACTGTTCGCCCTCAGACTGAAAAGGACCAATATTTTATGATAAATAATTAACAACACGGACCCTATTTAAGGCTACCAACCTTTGTTGTACGTCTGCGGCGATTGACAACACGACCCTTGCGGCGGGGCGTGCGTTTCTGTGCGGCTTCCTGGAATTAAGTCAAAACTGTCACTTGTCAAGCCCTCAACCAGTGAAAGTTATACTCACGCCCTGGTGTTCGTTGTCAGTCTGTGAGGTGGTGCGTCCTGGGTTTCCTCGTTGGAAGCGACGACGCACGGGCCCACGACGGCGCCTGTTGTTTTGATGCTGCTCCACATCGGTGTCCTCCTCTTTCAAGGCAATTGACTTGCCCGCCTTCTGCTCGCGTTCCTTAAGCTGCTGCAGAACAGGCAAGATTTTAAGGCGACGCTCAGACAACAGCTCCCAGAAAACGCCATTGGGACGCGGCAAACGCTTAGCGACACGAATAACCTCGGTGGGTGTCACAATAATGTCCACTGGCGTATCGTACTTCTGGAACAGCTCCACTGGCAGCGAGTCGACCACCTGCAGGTCGTGCACTATCGTGGCAATGACTGTCTGCGGTGTGATGGCACCCAGCTCAATGAGCAGGCCGATGTCCAGATCGGCAAAACCGTTGCCGCGGCCGATGCGGTAGCCATCGCGTGACACCACTACAGAGCCGATCACAACAATGTCCAGCTTCAGTCCGCTGTCCAATCCGACTTCTGTACGGAACTTCTGGATGTCCTGTACGCGCAGAGCCTCCTTCTTCTGCTCCTCGGTGGCATCTGCAGCCACATCGACCTTAAGGCAGAGCGCAGAAGAGTCGCGAGTGCTGGGCAAGTAGACAGACTTGTCGGCAAGCAGGGCCTGCTCCTTGAAGTCGTGCAAAGCGCGATCGATGTTTACCTTGATGTGCTCTGCGGGACGGAAGGGGTAAGAACCAAAACTGGACACGATGGTGCCGCCCGGTAAACCACTTACGTGCTTTCTTGAACTCCTCCTCGTTGATCAGGAGTGCAGCAGCCTTTTCGGCATCGAGGAACGCCGGAATCCTGTTGAATATGTTGTTAAATCCGATGCCGACCTTGCCCTCTTGGATCTTCTTCCAGGTCTGCACGCGCAGCGAGCGCTTTGTGGGCTCTATGGGTTGAGCTGTGAGGTGACAAGATACGCGGTGCCATTAGTGCTGGGATAAGTGGAAATCGAATCTGCTGACCGTCACAAACGCGACAGCGGCAGTGCCAGTGGCGAGCTGTTCTTATCGCCGGAGCCTGCAGTGAACCCGTGTTATCACGCCAGTTATTTGCCGGACTAGAGGTGATACAGCGGCTGATAAACCGGTTTCCACGCCCAGCTATCAAATAGCAACAATTTAGCCCAAACAAACACTTGCAAACGCCGGCCCTCTGTCATCAGAAAAAAATATCTGAATGAAAAACACTGGACAGGGTTGCCACCTGTGCGAATTCTGCAAATCACCCAGGTGAATGTCTGTGTGCGTGCATGTCGGGACAGAAATTACTATTACCAACAAATGGCGAAAACTAGCGTACATTGCGACCACACTTCGACATTTAAAAGAAAAAAAAACCTCACTTTAAAACCATATGAATTTTGATATTGACGCATTGCCCATAAGTTGGCAACGCTCCGGCACTCACACACTCACACCAGCACACACGCACATAACATTTCTCAGCGATGAGCGCATCAAAACGCGAATTTCTCAATTAAATATGTATGCATGGGAGGTGGAGTGGTGTGATGTGTTTGTGTGCAACAGAGGGAGAGGGGCGTAGAAACCGCTGTGCAAGGAATGACACAGCGCCAGCACGAAATCACTCAAATTCGGCCAAGAGCAACCGAAATGGCCGCCCAAAATGATTCATATCGCACTATTTGCGGCCGCTATAGTAATTGCTGCTGTCGGCTTGGCCGTTTTCAGCATAAGAATGCCTCCGATGACGTAATTAATGTCAACAACACAATCGTGGATCGGCGACCGACAAGAAAAAGCGGGCATGTATACACACAGTTGTTGTTCTTGCTGCTAGTCTTGGTTTTCCTTTGCTGTACTTTTTCCTTCCTTCCCTATCACCATTTAACTACTTTGCCGCTTTGAAGTTCCGGCACTTTGACAACTCTTATTTACAGCTAGAGTCCACTAGAAAAAAATATGGCGGAATTTTGACAACTTTGTACACTCACACTTCGTAAGATGGCCGTATGCAAAGGAAAACGGAAAACCGAATTCCCGAAGCTAGCCAGCTGCGATTTTGCCCTTGATCCCGATTCGAAATATTTAGGAATAGTGCGTTGCACCGCGGAACACGGCGCAGCACATTTGTGATAACATTCGCACACTCACGCAATACTTGCAATTTTTGCTCTACTGCCTCTTCGCCGAGGAAAACTTACTTGTCGATGACACCTCCTGCGCGGTGTTTGCGCCATTCTCCGCGGTCTCGGCGGCGGCAGCGGGAGCTGCGTTGCTTTGATTTTCCATCGTTTGTCGCGTTTATAAGCTGTGTACCAAACTGTCTTCTAGTTTTCTTCTCAACAATTTTTTCCTCGCTGGTTTACACAAGTTACAGATTACAGATTTCAGAGCAACGTCAAACTTCTTCGGGTGCTTCCAACAAACCACGTTTCCTAGAGGTGGGAGCGGGACGATATCGCATTCGATTAGTAACTCGGGGATGGGAAATATATCAAGCTATCGGCATCGACATTGACAATGCAGAAAATGTAATATCATGCCGTGAAAAAATCTAATCTTCTAAAATCCAATGGAAATTGCACCCAGTAGACTAATAAAGAACCTTCTTTTGTGTTCTTCAATAGAATTAGGATAAACTTATTGTTGAATTAATTATTGCAATGCAAAATGCAGTTTAATTCAGTTTTTCGCAACATTTTTTTTTTTTTTTTCAAATCGAAATCTTCACTTCCAATAATTTTTCTTGATATTTACTAAAAAATAAATAAATTCTCTTACCTTTTCTAAAAACCGCGGTTTTCACTCAACGAGCGCGCAGAATTCGTAGTGGGAGTAAGGCGTTTTCAGCGTAGGCGGATATCGATGTTTTTCACTTTCACGGACTTTGTGAAGAAATTTAACACAAAACTGGTAAAACGTGAACAACTAACCCGTCTAACGAATCGAACGCAAATGAATTACTCCTGGAATTTGACAGTGACAGGAATGCTAATGACACCTTGTAGTTTTTGCCGAAAATCCCAAAAATTATTAAGTCGGCGGGGAATCGATATATATTTAGGCGCCACCAAATATCGAATTCAAATTTTAGTCGAATTTGCGATTTCAAAAAATGAATCCTAATACTGTTTGTTTTACGGGATATGTTAAAAAAAAACGTATGTACACACTTATTAAATTAATAGTGTGATTCTAATGCTATTTTCACATATTAAATCACACTATTAGACCGCATTCTTTACAGATAATTTATATTTAAGATGTGATATGTGATTGCACATGGTATTGTCCCCACGAATGGAAAAAGCCCTGATTGCGATTTCAGAAAATGAATCCTAATACTGTTTATTCTACGGGCTATGTTAAAAAACACGTATGTACACCCTTATTAAATTAATAGTGTGATTCTAATGCTATTTTCACATATTGAATCACACTATTAGACCGCATTCTTTACAGATAATTTATAATTAAGATGTCATATGTGATTGCACATGGTATTGTCCCCTCGAATGGAAAAAGCCCTGATTGCGATTTCAGAAAATGAATCCTAATACTGTTTATTTTACGGGCTATGTTAAAAAACACGTATGTACACACTTATTAAATTAATAGTGTGATTCTAATGCTATTTTCACATATTGAATCACACTATTAGA